>JASDQU010754984.1:0-14743 GCA_032191745.1 Picea mariana | reverse complement strand
CTTATTGAAAATGTAGAATTTCATTGAAAATTACAATTGAAAAGATTACCATCTTTTGAGAATTTAAGATTAGGACTTAACACTATGTTTATATTCATTTGTTTGATATGCTGAGTCATAATATCGTCAGTGTCATGACCACATCTATTGAGTAAACAAAATCCATTAAATGTAACGTTGATGAACTAAAATTGATTAGAAACAATATTATTTTTCAGAGTACACAAACAAGCATAGGATATAGGGCCTTGGAATAAGATTTTGTGAAATAAATTCTCCACGACTATTAAAATAAATATGTGTGTCTGACTAGGGATTAGTGAAATCCATGGTGTAATTAGTGACGTCAGGATGCTCTTCTCACACCAGAGTTAAGCATGAGGTTGCACGAAGTTGGTTGCAGAGATAACCCTCTAATAACTTCTTAGCATCAACGATATGTCTGGGGATCTATTCATATTTGGGGGTATTTCTAGTACCTTTACCTTCGTGGGAGGCAATGCTTTCAAGATTTCAATATTTGTTATCATGCCCATACGGTGGAATTGACCTACGTGTGTTCGCCTGTGCATTTTTTATATCATGGTGGATTTAGTTGCTTGACATATGTAGCCACCTAAGTTACTTGCACAGGTTATTATGCAGGTAACCTGAGTCATATAAGGGTCGGACAACACACAACCTTTATAGAGGATTACCTCTCTGGGGGCACTTGAATGACTGTGCCGTTAATCCCATAAGGGCCCTTATAACTAGTTCTTATACCTCCAATCTTTTGAACGGCGTCTCAAGCTCCTCTTGGGTGAGGCATGCCTACTTTAGTGAGGGAGGCCCCTTTTCAACGATTATATCTTGTTTGTATGCATTTGGCCTTTTTGTTTATTTTTGTGTGGTCTTTGAGTGTTAGTTGGCCCTAGGATTTTATTTTTTATATCTCAAGTCTTTAGTCATCGTTGAGCCAAACCATATTCTTTGTAGGTGTCATCATTTTTTGAATTTACCACCACACCTTGATTCTTTAACTTCTAAGAGGCACAAACTTACTATATGTGGTACACATGCCTCCACCTACCAGACTTGTAATTATACAATTATGAGTACACTAAGTCGAGTCAAAAAGACACGAGGAGTCCCTTGACCCCTATACCTACTGTAGTCAATGGGGTTCCTTCGACTCCTTCAGTCGTGACGGTTGTAGTACCAGAGGTTCCCGTCATTACTCCTATCTGGCCTGTGGTTGCTACTCAACCCATAGTAACAAACCCTTTCAAGTCTCTTTTTGGTGCGCCTGGATATAATTATTAGTCCATCCCTTCGGTATCTAACCATTTCTCTTTTGGTATGCCAAATATGACATCACAACTTTCATCCTTCATTCCAGCGACTGATGCAAATCATAGTCTTGGACCTGGCGGCATGACCCCTCCGCATACGCCTCTCTCATTTTGTGGAGGTTAAGTTTCACAAATGAATCCTTCGGTTGGGGGCCAACCTCCATTTTCTTTCAGGTCTAATCCTGGCCTCAATACTCCTAGATGGAGTATTCAACTGGGTGGAAAACCCACTTCCTATGTTTCATCTTTTCCCCCTTCCTCCTCCACAATGATTCTTAATAATACATTTGGTATGATAAATCCACCTCTATCCTTCGGATTTCCACCCAGAGGAGGTCAGTTTCATACAATGGGAAACCCCAAGCCTAGAGCTCCTCTAGTTGGGGGAAATGTTTATAACCGTCATTATAACATTCCTATAGGTATGGTTCCCATACAACCTCTTATGAATTAGTTTGGAGGAGGATATTACCCTCCTGAATAGGGCCATGGTGTATACTGGAACCCTGGATGGAATGCAATCCCTCGACATCAATATTTCTCGGAAGCATGGAATCAAATGCCAAAACCCCATCTCCCATTTCTATCCCCTCTTAAGTTTCCAGATTTGTCGAGATTAATGAATGACCCGGTGCATCATGGTCCTTCATAGCCCCCCGTCCCCACTAAGATTCTTTTGGACATTCCAAAATTTGAGGGAAAGATAGGCGAGGATCCGCATGATCATGTTACTACTTTTCATCTTTGGTGCTTGTCAAATTCTCTTAATGAGGATTCTATTCATTTGAGATTATTTCAATGCACCCTCATGGGGGTTGTAGTTAATGGTACATCGAGCTACCAGGGGGAACATACATAAATTCTAATCAGATGGTTTTCGTATTTCTCAATCGCTTCCAGTTTCCATTTCATTATGATGTTGGCATAGAACTCATGTCGACCCTTCGTCAAGATAAGACCACAAATATATCCGACCATATCCAAGAGTGGCGTAGATGAAATAGGTTGATCAAAACCTACGTTCCTCCATAATGTTTGTTGGAGTGGTTCCTGAAATCCCTATTTACTTATATTTCGAAGGATGTTTTTACATCCATGGTAGCATATGAGGAAGAAGTTATTTTCAAAGATCGACAACTCAACTTCATATATGCTCAATTTGGGATGTTGTATGAAATTATTCCTAACGCACCGAGGTCAAATTATGACCGTAGACAAAGGCATGGGCCTCATTCTAATGGTATTATAGGCTCTGCAAATGCTAATTCTACAAAATTAGTGATGAACCAGTTGAAGGAGTTGTCTTTAAGCCAGTCTATAGAAGGACAAGCTTCATATTCATCCTCCACTCCCACTCAGTTGACGAATGTGCATTCTGTATAGTCGTCGACCAACCCAAATGGTAACCGGCAACCGAGAGTGAATAGAAAGAAAGGACATGGTAATAATCGTAAGGGTGAGAGAAATGATAACAAAACCAAGGACAACACTAACAATGATAGGTCAAATACTAATGTTGTTGAGGGAAAGAAAGAAAAGAGGAAGGTGAATTTTTGTTGTAAACTTTGTAAAGATGATCACCTTACCCACCTATGACCTAACTTGAGGAAGCCTCGAGGCTCTTATCTCAAGTTACCTCTGTGTTGACCAATCCATTTCTGCATAATAAACAAATGTCCTTGGGATCCTCCAATAACAAAAATGCATCGAGCGGGAATCAAAACTCCTTGGCACATGAAGCTAATCATCAATGTGTTAATATGGTCAAGTCATAGAGTAATGTAGCCACTCGATCTAGTGGTTACAGTTCTTCACAGACTGATCTTGGTCCTGAGTCTCCCCCTCCTCTGGAAACACCTTTGTAGATCGAAAATCCAAAGCCTCCGCCTCTTATTCTGAAAGGAGTACTAAAACGCTCTGTCCACAATCCTAATTCCAGAGATGCTCAAAACTATTCAATTGTTGAAGATCTGGGTCAAACCCCTTATGCGATGTCGGATTTGGAGGTTCTCCAGATGTGTCCTTCACAAAGGAACTCCTTGTTATATGCGTTAGCATCTCTAGACCTGTGTGGCTAAAAGGTTATTAAGTTTGATGTCACGGATGTTAAGCCTCACTTTCCTTACCACGCGTCCTTTCAAATCCATGTGTATTACACAAAGTATACCATCAATTAATGCATTTTTATTGATGAGGGTGGTGCAACATGCGTGATGTCCTTAACCTATTGGAAAGCCATTGGTTCTCTGACTCTCTCTCAATCTATGACTATGTTGACCACATTTGATGGTTGTTCATTTAGACCCCATGGAATTATTTATGATTTTCCAGTTCAATTAGGTGGAAAGATAGAGGAGGTTGATGTCGAGGTGGTTGATGTGCCCCTTGACTATAATTTACTACTAGGGAACAATTGGACTTATTCCATGATCACGGTCATGTCGTTTGTTTTCCACACTTTATGTTTTCCTCATGAGGGGAAAATAGTGATGATTGATCAATTGTCCTTTGCACATGCTAGTCGTAATGCATCAGTTGGACTTTCGATCCAAGTGATCGACAATTCTCAGTTTGAAACTAAGGATATTGGTGTCGAAATGTATTCCTCTTTTATGGGTAATTATGATTTCATGACACTAATCCACCACATTTATACCATTTCCAGTGATTCTTTGTCATTAATGAGGTCCATTCCTTTCCGTACTTTGTATTTCAATGACCCTTGGAGCCTAGCTTCCTTGACTATGTCAGGTGAAGGTCAGTCATACATTGAGATGGTAGTGCCACTATAAGCAAGAAAGGTTGTATATCAAGTTATTCTTTAGACCACTACTAACCCAGATCTTGTCTCCTCGTAGATAGATGAGAATGATCCTATTCTCAAGCCTGTATGAGCCATCAAATATTCTTGTTCACATGATTTCCTTGATGATACTTTACCTTCGGATGAAGCCATATTGGAGTCCATGAATGGTCCTGATAGGCCTTGGAACGATATGCATCATCACTCTTACTTCCTCCCAGAACTTGTTAGGATCGAACATGACGAATTTAGATCTACCTTGAGTGAGATGGTCAGTTACGTTGTAGTTCCACTAGATATGCATGGTTGTTATGACAAAAGAAAAAATGGCAAATATTTATCCTACCGTCACGATCGACATCTCTCCAATACCTGGAAAATTTGAAAAATGTATATATCCGTGCAGATTGTTCGCTTGAAGAAATTAAGATCTACATTGATCTCTTCAAATAATTGTGCGACGTATTATCTTGGTAATACAAAGAGATGCCAAGGATTGAACCTCGCATTATAGAACATGAGATCAAGACTTATCCTGATGCTAGACCTGTTCGACAATTTCTTGGAGCTGTTAATCCTACGAAGGCCACTTCTATTAAGGCAGAGGTATAGAAGCTACTTAATGATGGTTCATATACCAATTTCCTTTGATCAAATAGTTATGCAACCCGTTCCCTTGAATAAAAAACATGACACCATCCATGTATGGATGGATTTTCGAGACCTGAACAAGACTTGTCCTGAAGACAACTTACCAACACCTTTCATTGACTAGATTCTCGATGAGTGTGCGATAAGTGAGGTTTTTTGTTTTAGGGATGAATTTTCAGGATATAATCAAATTCAAATCAAACTTGAGGATCAACACAAGACCACATTTATTTTTCCTTGGGGTACTTTCACATACCAGAAAATTTCTTTCCTCCTTATAAACGTCGGAGCAACCTTCCAATGCACCATGACCTTTGATTTTTTATATCTCAAACGCATTGTTGAAGATTACCTTGATGATCTCGCTGCTCACTCTCACAAGAGAGTAGATCACTCTACTCACCTTCGACTAGTATTTGAGAGATGTCGTTATTATCACATCTCTTTAAACCCTCACAAGTGCATCTTTTGCATTAGGTTTGGTCGTGTCTTAAGAATTTTTTGTCTTTGAGAATGGGATCATGGTGGATTGTATGAAGGTTGAGGCAATACTTTGATTTCCTCCCCCGCACAATATTCAACAACTTTAGGGTTTATAGGGGAAGTGTAACTTCTTTCGTTAGTTCATAGTAAACTATTCCAATTTAACTAAAGGTTTAATGCAGATTTTGAATAAGGATAATTTATTTATATGGGATGAGTGAGACCAGGAATCCTTCGATAATATTAAGAAAACCTTTTTATCAATGCCTCTGTTGAAGCCTCCTAACTAGAATAAAGATTATTTTCTTTATATCACCACACTCGAAGGGATGTTTGGTATGGTTCTGGTTCAGGAGGATTATGAGCTACATGAGCACATTGTCTACTATCTTAGTCTAAATTTAGTTAATCTTAAACTTAAATACTATCATGTCGAGAAGCTAGCCTTGGTCGCCGTACATGCAGTCCAAAGATTACGACATTATATATTTTATTGCAAAAATACCATAGTTGCAGATATCAATCCATTTGAATACATCATTACCAGGAATATCATAGGGGGGAAATAAAATAAGTATATTTTTATTTTGCAAGAATTTGATCTCGATTTTTCTTTGGCGATGTCTAAGAAATCATTAGTTTTTGCCAAGTTGATATCAGATTTCCCTAGATTAGATGAGGATATTATCGATGTCGATTCATTCTCAGACAATCATATTTTCCTTATCTCGTCTTTAGACCGTTTCTATGGAGACATTTTTATTTATCTTCAAACCTTGAAGTTACCTCAACATCATTCCACATACGATCGACGAAGTATACGACATCAAGATAAAAAATACCTTATCATCAACGAAACTTTGTATCATCAAGGTTTAGATAATATTTTTTGTTGTTTCTTGACTCATGAGGAAGTTGAGTTGGTTCTCAATGACTATCATAGTGGGGCTTGTGGTGGTCATCTATCTGGGCTTGCGACAACCCAAAAAAATTTACGATCTGGTTATTTTTGGCCTTCAATTTTTTAAGATTGTGTTGTAGCAGTCAAGAAGTTTCACCCTTTCTAGGTGTTCACTCAGAAAATGCTCTCCCATTCATCCCCTCTTCAACTAGTTATCATCATCGATCCCTTCAACAAGTGGGGGGTAGATTTTATGGATTGTAACCCAACTTCGACAGGGGGGCATCAACATATTATCATGGTCTTGGATTACTTTACTAAGTGGGAAGAGGCCATGCCTACCATTAAATCTGATGGTAAGACTAGAACATTTTTTGTATTCAACGGAATTATAGCCTAGTTCGTAATCCCAAACATGGATGATTTTAAAGATGGAAATTTATCTCAAAATGTAGAAACCTTGCCGAAAGTTACTAGTCCTTAATATGTAAACTATAAAATGTTTGGTGATATGTTTGTAAAAATATTCAAATTTAGAAAGATTTTGTATAGTTTCTATAAAATTTGGGCTATTTTAAATCTAAAATAATTTTATTCTATATAATTTGGGTGAAACAGTTTTATAAAAAATTGAAATTGGTGAATCTTTTTTGGGGGAAAAGAATGGAAAATTAGCCAATCTACGAAATTTAGCCCCTAAAATCATCTATGAGATTCCCAAAGGAGATTTTCATTGATCATGGAATTCACTTTCATAATGAAATGATGAAGGAATGAGAATCAAAACTGGGGTTTAAGCACAATCATTCTTCCACTTACTATCCCCAAGAAAATGGAAATGTAGAGGTTATGAACAAATGTATCAAGACCATTTTCCAAAAAACATTCAGCCAAAGTAAGTCTGATTGGCATATAATGCATTACCCTTCACTTTGGGCATATCTAACCTCGGTTAATACTTCCACCGGTTTTTCTCCTTTTCAGTTGATACATGGTGTGGAGTCAATGCTTCCAATTGAATGAAAAATCCCTTCCCTCAAACTAGCAATTGATCTCCTACTTGACACATATGATCTTGAAGAATGCCTCATACACCTACAACATCTAGATGAGTAGCATCGAGCTGCCTCTAAGGATATCGAATAAAAGGAGTGATGTGTTAAGGTTCAATATGATAGGTCTGTCTGTCCTCAACAATACTTTGAGGGTGACTTGGTCCTCCTGTATGACCAAGCCAAGGAATCGTTGGGGGTAGGAAAGTTCAACCCCATGTGGCACGGTCCCTATATCGTGCAACGTGTTTTAGAGAAAGGATCCTATGAATTGGAATATTATGAAGGGAATATGCTGGCTCAGCCCATACATGGGATCGACCTTAAAAGATATTACACTTGAGCCCTCAAGATTGGGTGTGACTCTTCATATACTAGTGTATATTTGTGTATATACATCTTTTATTTTGTGTCATCGTATTGCTTATCAAGTTTTCCCTTGATTGGTAGATGTCAACGAAGTATTTAGTTTACTTAGGATTTGTAGACAGTGCTAGTCATCATACATGGAACTTGGCTTCCACCACTTTGGTCATTTACTCACCTAAGGGTCAACTGGTGTCTTCAAGTGGCGTTTGTCTAGAGCCATCAACAAATAATGTGGTTGAGTATAACACCATTATAGAGATTTTACACGATTCCATTTCACATGGAGTTCGATGTTTAGAGGTTTTCCTGGACTCCTAGTTAGTAGTATGTTAGTTAAATGATAGTTCCCATGTGAGAGACACTACTCTACTTCGATGATTCCTATGGGTATGATTTTTTGAACGATACTTTGATTTCATTACTTACAATGGCATAGCCAGAAGTTCCAATCATCTATCTGATGCATATGATAATTATGTTCTAGATTGGAATTTGTCACATAACTAAAGTAAAGCAAACACATTCATCAATGTACACATTGTAATATATATAAGTAAAGTCAAGGACCAATTTTTTTTATATTTCCTCTCTCCAAAAATTATGATGTCATAGTAAAAAAATGGGGCTCAGACCCTCAAAATACATATATGGCTAATAGATATAATGACCATGGAATCCATGCATGTGGCACCAGATGCGTATCATGATATCACACCATGAGGTTTATGAGACACCAAGAGAGTCACACCCACACATGGGGCACACCCACCACTTGTCGATGCATAGCCTTTGGCAGATCCTCCACCTGAACCATAAGAATCTTGTGTGTCAATCAAGACATGTTCCCCTGCACATTTTGTAGCACTCTCTTTGCATCTCCTTCTGCATGCTCATTTCCTTGGTTCCTCCATTGATGTCATGGGAATCCATATAGTCATCACTAACCCACATCTACATAAAAAATCATTTTTGTTAATACTTGATACCATACAAAAATATTTGTATTTTTTATTTTGAAAGAAAACAAAAAAATGAAATATATCATTGTAGGTGGAGCCTAGTGGAAAATACATATCTATATCTCCTTTGTAGTCAATCCCAACATAAGGGTAGTCGTCTATGGCTATCGCCTGTCGATGCCACCAGAAGAAGAACTCATTGTTGTAGGGGGTTGGCACCCTAACACCTCCTAACCACCTCATCACATCAGTCCAAAGTGACATGGTTGGATCACACAGTCCATGTGGGATGATTTCTACTCTAGGGCTCAAGCCTTGAAATGGATCAAATAAAAAACTACATAAGATGGATGCAAACCCAAAGTTTCTCTTCCTCCCTTGTTTGCGGTCTATCAACTAGCTCTTCATGCTAGCCGATAGTGACATGCACCAATCATAAAATATCGGTTGTAAACACTACGCTACATAAAACATGAGTGGCCTTGATGCCTGATGCAATGAAGCTGACCCTGAGGTCCATGTAAGGACAAGTATGAAGATATTCAAACTTAGGGTCTCAATCGCCCTGATGGGGAGTTAGCTCCCTACTTTTTCTATGCCTGCAACACAGTGGGTGGAAATGTAATGCTCTATGTTAATACCACCCCCATCCCCATGGTCTTTGAGATTCACCACCTCGCCTAGACAAGACAATCATGTGATAAAATATATGTCATCTAATTCAATCCTCAATGGTTTCCCATCGAGATTGAAGGTCTCTTTTTTTGGATCCCAAATGTTTACTAGCATTTGGAGGAACCTCACTTGATCCCTCATTCCTTTGAGAGCCCAAAATTTGTAAAGGCCACATATTTTTAGAGCTAGTTGGGCCCCTTCATCTCCTTCCACTACTGCATCCACTTCCTCATGCTATCTCTCTCTCCACTCAAGCACCGTCCTGCAAAAGAAAAACCATTTTTTGAGTTAAATTCATTAAAAATTTTGTTTTTAGACTTGTACAAAGGTTGTAATGTTAACACTCACATGTAGGACCACATATACACATGAAATCTTTGCTTTTCCCGCGTACATGTCTCGATATACAAGACCTAATAAAATATAGCTCGCGTACACCCTAATTCATATGGTACGCCCTCAAATACTCAAAAAATGAACACTAAGTTTAAAATTTAAACTGCTATAAATGAAGAGGAGGGAAAGAGAACTTACTTGGTCCAGACGGTTGTCAATTCTGCTGATCTTATCTCCCACAATCGACACTTGAAGATCATGGGAAAAATTGTCCAAAATACACTATGTGGGTAAAAAACTCAAACAGTATGGTAAAATTGGTTATTTTTACTATTAGTAGAAAATTTGTATCCACTTTACATAGTTTATGCTAATTTTTTGACCTAGTGGACTAATAATGCAGTAGAAGGAGTTGGTTTTAATGGTTTTGTCTAGGGATTTTTTTGGTTTCAAGCATCATATTTACTATTCGTTACTTTGGAAGGTATTTTCTTTTACCAGCATATAGGATAGGTTGTCACTCCATTTTTCATATTTTCATTATCCTATGATGATGATCCCTATGCCTTAGGTAAGAACCCAGTTATTAGCGACATGGAAATTTCTTACTACTACTGGAAGTGTCGTTATTGAGTGGTATAGGCTTACCAAACATGGGTGCCCTAGTTAGAACCTTTGTGCCATTTGGTGCCCATGAAAAAAATATTCCATAGGACCAGGAGTCCCTTATAGTTCCAATATGACTTTGCGTTCAAAATCCATATCCTTAATCACAAGCATTCTGACCTATACCTATGGGACTCCCCTTGAGTCTTAGTTAATCTATTTTCCGACTCTCTAAAAAAGAGAAAATATTGTCGAGTGAACTTGTCTCTTTCACAATCATTAAATGGATTTGAAAGGACGTCTAATTGGTGTAAGTTTAACCCTTTTTCGGACCAAGTAGACTAACTTTTAAAAATGAATACTCTAGTCAACATTGTCTAGAAGAGTTCTCTCAGGTATTATTTTATACTTTTTCAGGCCTAGGGGACTAAATTTATGAAAAATGACATTCTTTGGAGTTAATTTGTAATTTCCTTCTATTATCTTGCTTGCAGTATTGACCCTATTTTTGATCCACTATTTCTCATTATAAGCCTCTTACCTCAACAATTTGCATCACTAGCTAAGAAGAGCCTTATTTCTATACTTTTCCTCTTGACACCCTGTACTCTAAGAGGAAACATTCCCCCAAGTGTCCATGCCATGCATGCACTTACTTGAATTGAGAATAGGTATGTTCCATTGTTTGGAGCTTGTTTCTTACTCGTGAAACTCGTTTCCTCTCTTGTATCATAACATTTATTTGCCTATGAAAAAATAAAAAAAGACGGGCAGGAAAAGAATATTATCTTATATTGGCAGCAATCGTGTTGCCTTTGAAAAGAGCACAAACTTTCGAGTCCATTATCATCCAAAGTTTGGGTTTATTATGACCTTAGGAAGTCGAGCTCGTTACTTAGAATTTACTCCTTCAACTGGCTATTCTTCCAGTCCCTATGGAGAGTTCATTGATGCCTCATGCATCATGAAGTTTCATCATTAATTATATGGCTCCTCAGTTATCCATTTGTCTCATGCTCTTGTTCACAGAAAATGTATAACCCTGTTTCATCCATTTCTCAGAACTCTTGACTTTATATGTCTATCATACACTAAGTGTGTCTCAGAGTCACATGAAGTTGTATTCCTACCATGCACTATGATCCTACTTTCATTATGGGTAGGTAAGCTTGAACCCAACAATCGACATCTCCTCATTGGTCGTTGACTGCGGGGGTTTCCCTTATGTTCAATGGAAAGAACTCTATTCACACATTGGGATTCATGCAGCGCCTTGGATGCCACTAGCCTTATTGGTGGTTTCTTCTCCTTTGTCGGTAGTCTTCCTTATTGTTTGTTATTCATAGGGTCTTTTCCATGCACTACTTGCATCTGGTGCATGCGAAAGACACATAGGGTCCTTGGTTCGTGAACATCTTCTTCGTCTGAGTTCCTCCAAATAATCAAGCTATTGATTTGTAACTCATGATGACTAATGATGGATTCCTTGATGCTCTCCTTTCAGCAGGTCTCCTTCCATAGACTTCAACTCATCTATTATGGAAATGAGGCCTAGAGTCCTATGCGTACCTAAAGGCTTGCAGTCATTAGTGATAGGTTCTCTTGCCATCAAAATTTTGGAACAAATCAATGTCTCATGAACGATGGATTCTTCAAGTTTTCAAACTCAACACCTTTATTCACACTTGTAAGAATGTACCCAATGCCTTTATAGCTACTTTCATCATCATTAGGTTGTCTCACGTTTATTAACGGTATACATTAATGATCGGTAATCAAACGAAGTCTCATTGTGTTTGACTCCAACTCCTCTATTCACATGATGTAGACTTGCACCTTTGGAAGATTGCATAGAAGACATTCATTTTAAAGTAGGAACTTTCCTAAGTTGTTGTTGTCTTTCATTGGATCAGTACCTATATGAATCTAGTGATCATGGGAGATTAGATTGCACTCCATTGTATACATTTATCTTCAGATTGATTTTGAGATTGTTTCTCACTGGCCTTGTTTGTGACTGTGATATCCTATTGTACATGTCTACTTTGTATTGCCTATTCATGGCCATGAACAAATATTTGGTATATTTCCGCATGGATCCTTAGTATAATTCAAATTGGAAACCATGTGTACAAAGTAATTATGGATTGTAATATTCACATGACCAACTAGCACTTCCAACTGAGTCTCCATCACTCCACTTCTAGGAATTATAATGTATTTCGGCCATTAAAGATACTCCTCTGACCTCACACATTAAAGGGCATCTGTTATAGAAATTTTTGTCTCACCCCATAGAAATTGCTTAGAGGGCCTTTTCCATTTCCCTATGCAAAATTGAAGTACCTTATTGTACCTTCGAGAGACAAAAAAACATAAATTTCCACATATACACACCCTACCAGTTAGACAGAATGTGTATACGCAAATGACACCATTACAACCTCCGTACATCAGGTTTTCTGCCCAAAATTAAAAATTTTGTTGGGTTTCCATGTCACGTCATGAGATACATGATCCTTGACCTTCCATATACTGGAAATGTTCCAACTCGACCCTTCAGTTCCACTTGAAGTCTATAAATTGAGCCCTATCCAAACCGTGGAGGAGGAGAGAATTCATCTTTTGAGAGAAAATATACTCTGGAGAAATTTCAGTTCACATTGAGCTTTCATCCATTTATCCTTGAAAGTCTGAGAACATTGTTCAACCCCCAAGCTCTTCCTTATTTGATGGAGAACCTCATTGTATCCCTTATATGAGCTTGCTTTCGATGGATGATTAAATTGGTAGAGGCCCAGCTAGAGAGACTTAGTTTCCTGGTTCTGATGTTTGCCGACACATAAGTTTGTCACTTATACACTTATGTTGAACATTTTTAATAGAAAT
This sequence comes from Picea mariana, assembly GCA_032191745.1. Taxonomy (NCBI): domain Eukaryota; kingdom Viridiplantae; phylum Streptophyta; class Pinopsida; order Pinales; family Pinaceae; genus Picea; species Picea mariana. The sequence goes on along the minus strand of JASDQU010754984.1, from coordinate 1,685 downwards.
ACTATTTTCTGCTCCAATTGATATCTTGCAAATATTTAAATTATTATTCCATGGACGTATTTTTCATTAATGTTAATGAATTATGCTATTTTATATGCTAACATTATATATTATCACCATATGCTTGTGTATCTTGGTTGTTGAGAACAAGTTATAGGTATAAATCTTTGAGTTGTGTGCTCAATGATAATCTAGGTAAAATCTTGATCTTGTCCTGTTAGCATTTATTTTATATCACATAATTGGGATTAGAGTTGATTTGTGTCTATCATTCCATGTGTTGTGGTTTACCCCATGCTATAGAATTAGTTTCCTTGTAACACACATAAAACACATAATACTTAACTTTTAAAGTAATAAATACAAATAATAAACCTAAATGTGTAATTGTAATAAGTATAATTCACTTTTAATATTTAAATTTATATTACTAAATACAAATACTGAACCTAAATGTATGATTGTAATTAGTATTTGTATTAACCAATAAAAATACTAAACCTAATATATGATAATTATGAAGTATAATTCAATCAAATGTCTAAATGTTAAATGTATGATTGTAATTAGTATTTGTATTAACCAATAAAAATACTAAACCTAATATATGATAATTATGAAGTATAATTCAATCAAATGTCTAAATGTTTTATAGGTAACATTAATATATTAATGCTAAACCTTACAATTTGCTTTCCCAATGATTCGCTTTATAAAAAGAGCTTTAATAAATATAAGAATTTGATAAGATTGAGTTGGAAAATATTTATGAAAAGAGCTTCAATAAATATAAGTAGTTGATCACATTGAGTTGGAAAATATATATTTTCAATACAAATAAGTAGTTGATCACATTGACTTCCAAGAAATATATATTTTAGTGAATAAATGATGATCACTTAGTTGGGTGATGTATATTTTAGTAGATAATCTGTAGTTAAAAATGTTATCTTATATAGATTTAATAAATGGTTTTTGATTAAAAATGGGATTAAATATTTATTTTAATTATTTATTATATAAATTTTACATAAATGTAAAAACTTGGTGATAAAAAATTATTATGATGGTAAAAACACCACTCTTAACATTAAAAATTTATTAAGTCACCATGTCAACATCAAAATTTCACTATCCATATTCTTTGTTTGCACAATTTGGAACTGTTTTAATATTGAAATCACCACTCTCTCAATATCCGTAATTTTAATTAAGATCATAAAATCACCACTATCTTAGTATGCATACTCTTAATCCTTTTCACAACCTTCACATCACAACTTTTGTTAGTGTAATTTTCCAATACATTATTTTTCATTGTGGTGAATTAGTATTAGTTGTAAACTTACCCAGGAATCCTTACTGGTCCATTTATGACAACTCTCCTTTGCTAAATACTGAATCTTTCCCATTGATATGTAGGAGACACTCCCATGTATTTTATAAACCAAAAACCTAAAATATCATTATGCAGTCTCTCTTCTAGAAGGCTTTTGTTTTTTGCAGTAGTTTTTTATTGCAGAATATTGTTTTAAATATATTCATGTTATCAGAGCAATCTCTCCCTATCCTTTCTCTTTTTTTTCTGAGAGATATTTGTCGGTCAAGTAATCTTCATATCTTGATTAGATTGGATTGAAAGCTTTTTTTTTTGCAGTAGTTTTTTTTTATTGCAGAATATTGTT
>JASDQU010754983.1:27167-53977 GCA_032191745.1 Picea mariana | reverse complement strand
TTTTTTAGAACCTCTTCTACGATGAAAGGTCTGAACCACATGGGTTTGAACTTTCCTTCCCCCAGGGGGTCCTTGTCTTGGTCATATACCAGGACAAGATCACCTTCCAAGAAAATCTGAGGACGAATGGACCAATCATACTGGCACTTGAATTTTTGTTTGTGAGCTTCGTTAGCTAAGGTTGCATCACGACGTTTCTCATTGAGTTGCTCGAGATATAATAAACGCTCTTCAAGCGGTGAAGTGTCTGGCAATAACTGTATGGCCAATTTTAAAGATCGGATTTGGCATTCTATGGGAAAGACTGCTTCTAGCCCGTAAACGAGTTGAAAAGGTGAGAAACCAGTTGCAGTCTTAATAGACGTTCGGTAGGCCCATAATGTCGAGTACAACATCAAATGCCAATTTGACTTGGCCGAATTGATCGTTCATTGTAGGATGGTCTTAAGAGATTTATTAACATCTTCCACCTGACCATTCACTTGAGGATAGTAGGGTGACGAGTGTTCTTACCGTAACCCAAGTTTTGATGCTAACTCGATCATCATTTGGTTCTGAAAGTGACTTCCATGGTCAGTGACAATCTCTCTCGGGACGTCGAACCTTGCTATAATCTGGTTAAAAAAAAAAGAGAGTTGCAGTCTCTCCATCATCTGTAAACATTGGCATAGCTTCGACCCACTTTGTGAAGTAGTCAATAGCTACAATGATGTAACGATGTCCCCTTGCTGAAGGAGGATTGCATGTAGTGTAATCAATCCCTCACTTGGTGAAGGGACCAACTATGATGACAGGAAACATGGGAGAGGGACGTGCCCTCATCTTTCGAGAGAAGATATGACATAGGTGGCACTTCTTGACTGATGTGATACACTCTTTGATTAGTGTCAGCCAGAAGTAACTGGCTCATAAAATATTTTGGGTTGTTGCTAACCCAGACAAATGACCGCCACATGCTCCAGTATGGCAATCATTAAGCACGATTTCCACTTCTTTATGAGTGAGGCATCGTCGAAGGATGCAATCTACACCTCAACGATAAAGAGTGTCTTCGAGGATGAGATAGTTCTTGGCCTAATGACGTATACAGCGATGCTCATCACGAGAAGTAGAGGTGGGGCACTTCAAAGTCTGGAGATAGACAAGTATATCTCCATACCAAGGATTCGAAGATGCTATCAAAAACATGTCTCTTTGAATAGGCGATTCTTCAGGCATAACATCACCTGACTCGAATGAAAGTTCCGAGATGAGTTCCATAAAGACCAGTGACTTTTTGGATTTCGCAGAAATGAAATCTAAGTCAAATTCTTGGAGGAAAACTATCCATCTACTGGTCTTTCCGATGATTACCCGTCGTTTCAACATGTATTGAAATGGATTCACAATGGCAATGACGGTGGTCTTGCGAAACAAAACACAATGACAGAACCGTTGGACAGCATGGACTGCTGCCAATGCAAGTTTTTCAATATGAGAATAATTGAGTTCCAGTCCAACCAGGCCTCGGCTCAGGTAATAAATCACATATTCTGAGAGAAAATCATCCTCCTGAACTAAGACCATGTCGATGGTTGACTCTGCTGCAACCAAGTATAATAAGAAATCTTTGTTATAATTGGGTGGCCGAAGCAGAGGGGCAGTCGTGAGGGCATTTTTCAACTCTTCAAAGGAGCATTGAGCGGCATCGTTCCAATGAAAAGGAACATCTTTCTTCAGTAAGAGCATAAATCCCTTTGTAATCTCGGCATAGTTTGCGATGAAACACCGCAAAAAGTTCTCTTTTCCCTGTAGACTCTGAAGCTAAAGGATTGTACATGGGGGAGGCAACTGAACTATTGCCTCAACCTTGAGAGGATCGACCATGATCCATGTTGTTGAAACTATGAAACCTAAGAGACGGCTCGACGTTACGCAAAAAATGCATTTGTTGGGATTCAAGCGAATACGGAAGTAGCGACATCGCTCAAAGATAAGTCGGAGGTGTGTGGGATGATCAGTTCTCTTACGAGAGCATGATGCTAAATCATCTAAGTAGGCCTCGATGATATGTTTGAGATCATGGAAAGAAAAAGACATGGCCCGCTGAAAGGTAGCGCCAGCATTTTTCAGACCAAACGGCATCTTACGATACGCGAATGTACCCCATGGACAAATGAATGTTGTTTTTTGTTGGTCTTCGGGTTTGATTTGTATATGATTATATCCCAAAAAACCACCCATGAAAGAAAAGGCCTCACAACTTGCGCATTCATCGACTATTTGGTCAATAAATGGTGTGGGAAAATTATTTTTTGGACAGGCCTTGTTCAAATCACGGAAGTATGTTCATACGCGAATCGTACCCTGTTTTTTGTTAACCGGCACGGGGTTTGACACCCATTGGGTCAAATGGATGAGGTAGATAAAACCTGCCTTGAGCAGTTTCTCCACTTCAACCTTAATAGTTGCTGCTTTCTTAGGATTAACTAGACGAAGCTTCTACTGAACCGGCTTAGCGTCAGGATAAGTCATTATTTCATGTTCAATAATTTTTGGATCGATGCCTGTCATTTCCTCGTAAGACCAAGCAAAAACGTTGCGGAATTCCTTAAATAAATCTGTGTAGATTTGAATCTCTTCGGTGGAGCAGTCAGCTCTGACAAAAACATTCTCCACGATGCCAAGGGTTCTAGAGATGTTTATAGGTATAGTTTCGGCAATGGTTTCCATATTACCCTCGACATAAATAGCATGTGTAGCCAAAGGATTAATAGGACAACACCTATATCCAGTCATAGTCAAGGTGAATTCCCCTGCCTCAATTCTGCTTAACTATGGGAGGAAATAAGATCTGTGATGGAGATTGTCCTAGGGTTTGTCCAGACTAGTCATTGCTTCCATGATTGCTTCATCTGAGGGCAAGACTAAGTCTAAAGAATCTGTATCAGCGAGGGAACCTTGAGCCCAAATAGGCTCTAGAATTGGATCTAACTCTTTTGCGGGAGTTGGATCGGGGTCGACGGAATCTTGTTGGACTAAAGAGTACGCTACTTCTGCCACAGACAAGGGCATGGACATACCATGGTGCCCTGTCCCTTCCATCATGGCCAATGGGGGAGGAAGAATCCATGGATCGTTGAAGTAAGTCGTGCGAAATGACGAAACTTGAAACATCTCAACCTTATGGTGGTCAGATATGAACTTAGCATCGCCTTGAAGAGGTGGGTAATCGAAAGTGCCCATCAAAGGTGGGCACAAACCAACCCCTATGTTGACGACGTCGAGCTGAGGGTTATCAATCATTGGGACTGCAAATGCCCCCAATGAAGGGTCAGGATGGGAGAAACACAACTGATCAATGGTCACAATCCGGACCTCGTGTGGAAACAACAAGACCTAGAAAACTATAGCGAATACTACTTGCATAGCATAGGTCCAACTCCTTCCTAACAAGAGATTGTAGTCGAGATATGCGTCAACCACTTCAACCTCGACACACACGGTTTTCCCTCCTAACTACATAGGATAAGAGGGGATAATGCCATGTGGTCGGAATGAACGACCGTCGAAAGCGGTAAGAAGAGTAGGTGACAGAGACAAAATGGGTTGGCCAATGGCCTTCCAACACGCCAAAGACATTACACATGTTGAGGCACCCTCATCAACCACTGTGTGAAAAATGTTTTGATTAAAATTTTTCATGGTGTAAGCCACTACTATCTAGAACGCTACATGGTAAGGGAGATGAGGTTTTAAGTCGATCGTATCAAGCATGATCGTACCCAGATTACAAGTCTCGGTGGATCCTAAAGCGGCTAACAGAGCCTTTCTCTGAGAAGGGCAGCTTTGGAGGACTTCCAAAGCAGACATCACACAAGGGGTTTGAGACAAATCCTCCACCACAGAGTAGTTATGGGTGGCCCTTGCATTTGGGTTGTGAGAAGATTTCTTAAACGCACCTTTTGGGATGCGTGTCATGGTTTCGCCCAACGTATTCTCGATCTAGAAAGGAAGAGATGGGGTTTCAACTTGTTTACCTTTCTCAGAGGTGCTTGGCTTGCTGTAATCATGTTCTCTAGTCGATATATAGGCATCACCTTTCATCATATACGCATTCGTGGATGCAGGATTGTTTGAAGATGGAGGGGATCCTTGGTTTCCCCCTTCCGCGCTTGTAGAGGCTTGAGTTAGATTTTGGCCATGTTGAAAAGGGTTTGTTAACATAGCCAATTGTTGCTGTGATAATAACTTTTGGGCCTCTGCAAGCCAAGGGAATTGATGAGTCGGGTGGTCTTTCTCACACAGATTACACGGATACCTGGACTTCCTTTTTTCGGTGTTTCCCCCGCCAACATTATTAGTGGGTTTCTTATCCCCCTTACCCTTCTTACGTTGTTTTTTCTTTCCATCAGGTTGTTGGGTGGCCTTTGGATTTGTCGATTGCAAACTGTGTACATCTGACGTTTGGGTAGGGGGAGCGGCCGGAACAGTAGTCTGGCTGGCCACTGTATGCTGGATAGACAATTGCTACAATTGTTTCGTCAGTGGTTCAGCAGGCTTTGTTTGTGTTGAACCAACAATACCATCGGCATGTAGTCCAGCTTGTTGTCTGGTTTTATCAAGTATTGATTGTGGTGCATCTGGAAAGATCTCGTATAGTAGACCAGACTGAGAATAGATTAGCTCAAGCTATTGAGCTCTCATGATTGCATATTCTTGGGAAAACACTCCTGACGTTGCGACGTCTTTGGATAACTGTGGGACCAAAGACTTAAGGAACAACTCTAGCAGGAACGCTGGTGGGACTAGCACCTTAATCAAACTCTTCCAACGTCTCCACTCTTGGATGTGAACAGAGATATGGTCTGCTTTTGTCTGTTCGAAATTGGCCAGCGATTATGTTCCAGCGTCGTATCTCACAGGTAATTAGAAATGGTTTAGGAAAGCCATTGCCAATTCACCGAAGGAAGAGTATCTTGAGCGGTTGAGCTCAATGTACCATTTCACAGCACTCCAAATGAGAGTACGTTGAAACAATTGCAACTGTACAGAGTCGTATTTCAATGAATTAGATGAGCACCAAAGGTGGAAAGTATTTACATGATCACCTGGATCTTTGTTAGGCTTGGCTTCGAACTTTGGTATGTCCGAAGGCAACTTTGTCAGCATAGGGGGCCAACGCGGATCGTGACAGATAGGGTCGTTCAACAACCTTGTTAAGTCTGGCAAATGCAAGGTTGTCAGTAAAGGTAGTTTGGGTTGTTCGTGATAACCATGGAAAAAGGGGCCTGGAGTTTGACTGGCACCAGGTTGCCAGGAAAAGATGCGTTGCTAGCCAAGGCTCTGGTAAAAACCATGGCCATGACCAGTGTATGGATTTTGCATTTGAGGAGACATCATCGGCTGATTCTTGAAACAGTATGTAGATGGTTGGGCGTGCATTACATTTGGAGGACTTTGGGAAGGGTTTCCCCATGCCTATCCCATGGGCATAGGTACTACACCTTGCACGGGGTTCCATTGGTTGTGAAAAGAATTTCCCCAGATCGACATTCCTGACGAGGGAACTGATCCTTGCCAAGAATTATAAGGTACTGATGTGGAAGAAGTTCTTGGGTTTGCCTCCTGTGCAGGAATAATACCTTGCATAGGATTAGGTTGGCCATAACCAGGGTTTCCCCCAGTCGGGAAAGTATCTGAAGAGAAAGCATTGTTACCAAACGCACTGAACAAAGAAAATGGTGCCGACCCTACCAACATGTTATGAGAAGGTGGTCCTTGACTCCCTACTCCAAATGAACTATGGTGTGTGTTTGGCCCGATGGATTGTTGGTAGGTACCGTCGAGAGAAGGGGACGAAGGAGGTATATGACCTCCCCCATAAGGGAAATCATTAAAAGGAGTTGAAGTGCCCCCCATGGGTCCTGGCAGAGGAGCGTTAGAGCTCCCTGCCCCCAAACCTAAAGTCTGTAAAGTGGAGTAGGATAATACAGAGCTTGTACTTGAGCTAGGCATCCCATATGAGAATGGAGGGCTTGTCACACTTTGTGTGAAAGAAGCAGTGGTCGCCGCCAAATATGGGATCGGACCACTACTCGAGGTATAGGCAGTCGAGACCATGGTAGCTCAGACTGACGACGGTGGGTAGGAGGTGGAACACCCCCTATGGTGACAGTCGTAGTGGGAATAGAATAATTCCCAGAAGAAGTGGCAGCATTTGTTTCCATTGCTGCGTGTGACACTATCTGGCGCCCGTAAGGATAAATTTGTACGATGATGTCGCCAAAAGATCAGTGGTTGGAATTTTAGGTGGATCAAGAGCTTTCACTCCAAGGCCTGAAATAGTTGGTTCCTCCAGATGTTGGTCGGGCACAATTTCCTGTGACCCGGTAGCTTCAAAAGACCCTTGTTGGTCTAGCTTTCACCTTAGCGGTGGTGGGGGTGGCTCTAGTGTAACCGATGGCAGGCCAAGAAGCATTCATGATCGGCAGAGCTCGTGATCCTCCACTGTGTGAGAATATCAAAGACACACTAGGGCTTTCTATTCGTTCAAAAACAACACACACTAGAAAAAAGTCCCTACAAGATAAAACAAGCAAACACTAAACTAGTTGGAAGAACAGTTACAACAACCAACACTAGAGCAACTTACCGGTGCAAGTGCAACTCAAACACAGAAGCACCCTCTGGGTATACTCTGCAAAGCGTGGCCTGATGTCTATCCTAGGTATCTTGGTATACCCCCACAGTCACCTGTGTATGTCTCTAAAAAAGATAGGCAACTAGGTTGCCAGCACGCGAACAGTCACCAGGAGGGTACAGTCGATAGTCGGGTAGACCATAATGAGCAGGGTATTGAGCCTGAAACCTATCAAGGGTATCAAAAGTAAGTGGTCCGGAAGACCACTGAGGACCTCGAATGGATTCAAGACCCACGAAGCTCCGTGGCAAATGAAATCGACGGAATCCCAAGACAAGCCCTCTATATGTGTTCTCCACTATGATTGGTCCGGATTTGGAGGGGTTATCTCCACTACCTTTCCGCACACGACCTCGTGTTTATCCCCTGTGTTAGAGGGGGGTCCCGAATAAATTTCACGATACTAGAATTTTAACACTCCCTAGCACATACTCTTATGTATGTTCTGCAGCCTTGAAGAGTTTCCTCTCCAACCTAAATCAAGGCTCTAGCCTAGACTAATTGATGGACCCTACAAACATAAAGTCTAGTTGATTTTAGTTAATCGTTAATTTTTTATGGCTTGTCTTAAGTCAAAGTTTATGAAAGTGAAACTAATGATGTTTGAGAGACGAAAGAAAAAATAAACAGAAAGCTGGAAACAAAATAACTTCTTCTTGACACAATTCTTAATCAACTTTTCAAACTAAAAATTTTTCTAAGATCTTTGAACAGCAAACTCAAAACAGGATTTCACTCAACTACGAGCTACTTATTGTCCTAAGTAAATAGCCAAGAACTTATGAAAGCAAAACTTTTCCTGGTTATTAATCCAAACCAACAACTAGTTAACCAAACCAAGAAATAAAAGAGTTTTTTTTTATTTAATGCTCCCAAAGCCAAAAGGAAAATTGACGACAAGTAAAGACCAAGAAAACTTATGGCCTAAGCGCAGATCTCAAAGTGTTACTGACAATAACACACAAACTAATGAAAGCAGACTCTCACACTTGTCTAAAAACCCTATGAAATAAAACAAATTTTTGGAAAACTTTTTAATGAAAAAGAAAGTTATTGTTGTGATCAGACCTAAGTTGTTGACTGCTATGACGGGGACCAAGGACCCTAAGAGGTATAATTTTTGACAAGGAAAAGGATGATTGCCTCTCCTTAAACAAAAAATTTCTCAAAGGGCACGTTGTTGACAGTTCAACAGCCAGCGTGTGCACGTGAGTTGTGTAAGGTCAGAGCGCGTGTACACACGTGCAGACCTTATGTAGGCCGCATGTACCTCTGCAACTCTTCAAAAAATGAAAATACAAGCAATCAAGCACTGGCAGAGACTACTGGTATTGAGAACCAGAATCTCTTGAAGACTCAAAAACTTACTTTGACAGAAAAAGAAAACAATTCAAGAAAATTTTCATAGAAAAAAACCAATCTGAGGTGAAACCTAAGCTACAAACTGCAAAAACCAGAGACTAGAATGAGTTCCAGAAAACCCCTGAGAAGAATCACTTCTGACAGGGAAGAGGATGACTGCCTCTTTAAAAAAAAAAAAACTGAACCTAGTCACGCTATTGTTACTTCATCAGCTAGCGTGTCCACACGGGATGTGTGAAGGTTGGGCGCGTGTACATGCATGCAAACCTTATACAGGCCACGTGTACCTCTGTGACTTCCCGTAAAAGAAAATGAAGCCAAGCAAAGTTAGCAGGAAGAACTGGTATGGAAGACTAGAATCCCTACTAGCTCAGACTTTTGCAGAAACTCTAAAAACAAGTAATGAAACAAATTTTTAAAAATACCCAAAAAGGACTCCCAGAAAACCCTAGAGATCTCCAGTATGGTCGCCAATTCTATTGTGGGTGGGAATCCCTCCTACAGACTTAGCATTTAAGGGCTCTAATCATGCATGCATAAAATGACCATTTCAAAGGCTTCTACTATTTTCTATTCTCCCAACACAAAACCCCACATTCATGTAATACAAAGGTGAAAACAAGATTTGGTAACTCTACCTTGAGTCCTTCGTTTGATGTCGATCCCTTTGCTTTCACTCGCTCTTTGATTACAATCCTCCTCCCAAAGCTGACCTACATTCACACATGAACAAACAAAAAGCTACGAACAAGCATTTCATATACTAATTGTTAGGTTAGTTGTGACAATATCATAAAATAAATATTCAACTTGAACACATGATATGGCGGGATGGGAAAAGTATTCCTTTTGTATTAATCTTCACAAGAGTAAACTTACAAAATGTGGTCGGCACTGCTTCTCGAAACTGGTCCTGGGCTCCTCTTCAATTGTCCTCCAACTGCTTTGCTTTATACTTCTCTTTGCACAAGGATGGCTAAAGTTTGGGACAAGGGGAATGCTCAATTGGGTATAGTCTATTTACTATGATTTTCCTCCTTTCAAATGGGACCCTTGCCCCTTCTTTTATAGGCTAGAAGGAGCTAGGTATTTGGTCGAATGACCGGCCATGCATGGCCGAAAGGTTTAGTTAACTTACCCAAAGATGTGTGTTACGTCAGCAACTTTCCTTTTTCTGTGCTTTTGTAGGTACACGCGGGCTGTAGTGAGGGAGCTAGCATGTACACTCATGCAGTAGTGGAGTAGGGCGTGTAGGCCTTTAAAAAGGGTGCTTTTAAGAATATTTGTTCAGTACTGGCTTGGAAAAGAAGGCATATGGGATGGCCTGATGTCAGGTAAGTATGTTTGGTGCAAATTAGGGTTATAACCATGTGTGGTGGCAAGAGGTAGTGCAACATCAATGGGACCCAAGGGTTGGAATCCCATCCCCACCTGAAATGAGCTATGGTCGGTGGAGCTATGGAGAGCCTTGTTATAACTATGTTGAACATAGGGGAGACTCTCATCCCATGTACATGGATGCTTAGAGTTGTACATGCGCAGGATGTGCACAATTATCCAATTGACGAACTATGTTTGGTCATCTCTTTGGGGATGAAAAGCAGTGGATTTAGTGATCTTTGTGTCCAAAAGTGACCAGAGACTTGACCAGAATGTGTTGGGGAACTTGTTGTCCCAGTTGGAGATGATGGTCTGTGGTATCCCAAAATGGACCCACACTCGTTCGAAGAAGATCTTAGCAGTATTTTTCTTTGTGATATTCTTCTTGCGGGTTGTGAGGATGGCCATCTTCGAAAACTGAACAACGGCCACAAATACACAATCATTGCCTTGCTTGGTGGACAAAAGGCTAGACATGTAATCCATTGAGATGGATTTCCAAGGCTTCTCGGGAGTAGGAAGAGGGGTGTATAAGCCTTGCTTCTTGATGGTTGGCTTGGCAATGGCACAGGAAGTGCAAGATCTAATATACTTTCTAATGTCATGTCAAAGTTTTGGCCAATAAAAATGTTTTTGTAGAACAACCACAATTTTCTCCATGCCAAAATGTCTTGCCATCTGATTGTAGTGGGCTTCCCAAATCATCTTTGCACACCCACTTGTAGGAACACAGAGATGGCCTGGATGGCATAATAGCCTATCCTGGATGTGAAAATCAGTGATAGTCGTGCATGTACCCAAGAGCTGATAGGTGGTGGCGAAGTTCAGATATTCCTGATAGAGTTGAGGCCACTTAGATGCCTCATGCTCACATGAATGGAGCACAGTGGTGAGTGTAGCCATGGGAGGTCGACTGAGGCAGTCAGTGACACGATTTGAGCCCCCTATCTTATACTTGATGTTGAGATGGAACTGTTGCAGGTAGGTGGACCACTTCTGACAGCGGTCATTCTGCAATTTCTCTCGTGTCTGTATGAACTGCAGAGGCTTGTAATCAATGTGTATGATTGTCTCCTTTCCTAGAATGTAATGTTTCCATTGACGACAGGATTGTACAATGGAATACATTTCCTTGTCATAGGTGGGGTATTTTCATATAGTATCTGAGAGTGTCTCACTATGGTATGCCACCGGATGACCGTGTTGAGTGAGAATTGCACCTATAGCATAGTTAGATGCATCGATCTCAATCTCGAATGGTTGTTGTCGATCGGGAAAAGAGAGTACTAGAGCTTAGCACAATAGATGCTTCAGATCATCGAATGCTCTTTTTTGTTCCTTCCCCCACATGAACTTTGCCCTACCACCGCCCTTAGTCACTTGGTTGAGTGCACATGCAATATGGAAGAATCCCAACACGAACCATCGGTAGAAGTTGGCCAATCCCAAGAAGCTTCGAAGCTCCGTTAGTGTGGTCAGGGCTGGCCAGTCATGGATGACTTGGATCTTAGCTGGATCAACATGTATCCCATGCTCATCAACAATGTAGCCCAAGTATTGGACCTTGTTGATGCGAAAGGAGCATTTTTCCAAGTTGGCATATAGCTTGTGTTGATGTAGTGCTCAAAACTTATTGAATATGTCACATGTGCTCCTCCCAAGTTCTGTTGAAGATGAGGATGTCATCCAAATATACCACCACAAAAGAGTTGGTGAAGGGTCTCAATACATCGTCCATCAACCTCATGAAAGTGGTTGGTGCATTTGTTAAGCTAAAGGGCATGACCATCCATTTGAAGAGACCTTCTTTAGATTTGAAAGTTGTCTTCTATACATCAGTTGGTTTGATGGGAACCTGGTGGTAGCCAGACTTTAGGTCAATCTTGTTGAAGAAATTTTCCCCCTTGAGTGGGTCAAGAAGGTCATCAATCCTAAGAATTGGGTACCGGTTCTTGATGGTGATTTTTTCTCTGTAATCAATGTAGAGTCGCCAGGTCTCGTCCTTCTTCTACACCAATACAATCGGGCTTCTGCAAGGGGAGGAGTTGGGTCTAATGTGCCCCTTTTTAAGAAGCTATTGGATCTAATGCTTGATTTCATCATTTTCCATCAGCGAGTGACAATAGACTGGTCCATTAGGCAGAGGTGCACCGAGGGTCATATCAATCAGATGTTTGACTTGGCAGTGCGTCGATACCCCAGTGGGTGAGGAGAAGATGTCTATGTACTCTTCCAAAATCCCAACCACTTGCTTCTGTTGCAAAGAGAGGCTCTGTGTAGAGGCCACGAACGTGGAAGTGATATTCTGCTTACTATGAGAAAAGATCACAAAGAATACATATTTCCTAGTTTGTGAAATGACCTTACTGCATTTCTTAGCAGAGATTAAACAAATAGTGGTAGGTGGCACTACCTATGTTTCCATGTACAATTGTCTACCCAACGTAACAATAACATTGCGAGGTCTAGACTCATACACAGCATGACGCTTCCATAAATATGGTTGTTCTAAAATAACATCACAAACTTCAAGGGGAGAAAAATCACACAATGCCTCATCTTTGAAAGGCTTGATGTCATAGGGTAGACGAAATTGTTGGCTGACACAAAGATCTCTTCCTTGTTGAAGCCAACCAATGGTGTAGGGTTACGGGTGTGGTGTCATCGACAGGTCTAATCGCTTGATGACCGCTGCTGATATCATGTTCTTCTGATTGTCGCTATTGAAAAAGAAATGAAGTGGAGCCCCTTTTACCCACATTTGTGAGTGAAAAAGGCGTTCCCCTTCCTCTTGTTCTTCTGGTTCTCTTGGTTGGAATTTGGTAGTAGAAACAGTGGCACTGGGTTCAGCATCGATAATCCACTTCCCTCCTTCTAGATTTGATTTGGAGTCAGAATCGGCCTCGGACTCAGACGCCTTCAGCTCGGCCGCAAGTGACTACTTGGAGTTGCATTCTGCAGTGTTCTGCCAAGGGATTTTAAGATGTTCACACCATTTTCTCATGTCCTTCTTCATATTTTCATTGCCCTTCTTGTGGTGCGGCTTGGACTGGTTATCCTGAGAGTGGACATCTTTTCTTTGTCCCTTGCCATGCGGATTGGGGCTGCCTTTTCCCTGCTTCGGCTGTGAGGGGTTTGCAGATCCAAACTCTCGCCTCTTTTGCTTAAATTTTTGCTCTTTCTTGACAGCATATCTATAATCCGTACCCAATGAGGTGATGTCCAGAAACTTCGTTTCTGTTTGAATGTATCTATGCAAACAACCATGGTATTTGAGCCCAATTTGGTGTGTAGGGTATGGAAAATATTGGTGAAATCTGGTACTCTCTGGTCCCTTTCTTGACGTAGGGTGGTCCATTGGGTGTACTAGTCCTCGTAGCTTCCAACTTGGTAGTATTGTTCTTTAATGCCATCCCGTAAGGAATCCCATGTAGGGGAAACAAAAAATATTGCAGATTTTGCTATGACCCTTTTCTCAGAGTAAGTATCCCACCAGTTCTTAACATGGGGGACGACCTTGAGGAGTGCAAAAGTAATCTTTTCCCTATCGAAAAAATTATGGACCGAAAAATACCCTTCGAGCAGATTCAACCATTTATCTACAGCATCTGTATCTATCAGTCCTTCAAATAATGGAATATCCAAATTTACATGTACCTTGAAGGAGGTTGCATGGCCGCTTGATGAAGATGCTTCTCCTGTGGGCAGTCATAGAAGGATCTACGCAAAGTTGTCCATCATTTTGTTCATTTGTCGCATGAGGGATTCCTCGAGCAACATTTTAAAAGGATCTCTTTCTCCATCATATTTTTTTTCATCCCCCATGGGTTGTTGTCGGGCTCAGTGCGACCGATCTTGCAACGGCTCGATTGGTTCGAGTCCCAGCTTCTTGTAACTAGATCTTGTCGGGGACATGCATGAAGAAAAATAAATGAAGAGAATATCGCTTTGATACCAATGATCCGGATTTAGGAGCGGAACAAACTGATTAACAGACTTAATATAATAAACACAAAGATACGAAGAACAACGCAGATATCCAGTGAACAATATCTTCTATTGAATAAATGAAATAGGTTGAAACTGTAAAACTACAAAACTGAAACACTTGCTCGAATGGTGGTAATTATCTCTAAGAAGAGATGTGGCTGCTACGTGCATCTGTCTGAGAAGAATTATTACAATGAGGCTCCAAAGGCCTTTCTGATATTACTCATGAATTTCAAAACCCTAGACATCCAAAAACCTAACGCTAGAAGATGAAACGCCAAAAGTTATGTGGGCCCCTATGGGTAAGTTGGTATATCAACTTCCCGGGATCGTAACTTTTGCATACAACCTCCATTTTAGGTGCGTGATAGCTCGTTGGAAAGGTATTTTAGAGAAATACATATTACGTCGTCAAACTCTGACTTCGTCTACAGTTTGATTGTGGCGAACCAAAAAACCAATGTTTACGGCCCCAAAATGGCCCTGGAAGTACAACAAGTTGGATTAGGTGGGAGGCCACCAGTATCCACCTCGAAGATGTTTAGGGCTTCAGACAGCCCCAAAAGTGTAGAACCCACAATTACAAATAAGTACAGAAGAACGTGTTGAACTAAAAACTGTCAAAAGGAGCCAGTTGGAATAGGTGGGTGGCCACCAATATCCACCTGGATTAGTATGTTAAATGATGCTTGTTAGATGTGTGTGATGATGATGTTAGAAAATACTTGTCTTTTGTTGGATGTGATCACAATGATGATGCCCTATTAAATTATTAGATATGTGTGCTAGCTAATTAATGATGTTAATATGTGTTAGAGGTATATATAATAGATGATGTTAGCTAGCGAATATAAATGTGTATTTTAGATGTTGTTTATATTTGTTATAATATGGTTATCATCATCATGTTTATTTTTATAAATTACAAAGTTCAATACGGTTGAAACTATAATTATAAAATTGAAACTATAATTGCATAGATAGTTCATTATACATATTCATTCTAACTATTTTTTTTTTCAAAAAACAAATTACATATGAATAAATATTATTTTCCATTGTACTAATTACTCTTTTTTAATAGACTCTTTTACACTAAAAATTGTTATTATAAAAAAGTTATGATCTCCAATGATAAGCATTCTATTGGCTTTAAAATTTTATGGATGGAAATCTTCGTATTGTTATTTTTTTCATTATTTCGTAAGTTGATTGCTATCAAATTTTAAAATATTACTTCATTAATTGTGGTTTTACTCAACATTGGGGGGCATAATTTTATAAATATTTTCAAAAGCAATGATAAAAGTATGTAAACTGACAAACACTACTTTAGTTAAAAACCAAATTATCATAAAATCATGTTATAGGTTTATTTATTTTTAATTATAAACCACTTTTTTTGTTAATCTTACTTTTAAATCTACAAAATAAATGAACATAAACTCAATTTTTGAATCATCATGTTAACCTATCCTCAAAAATGTTGTACTATTAAACATGCATATCAACCATATCATTACATATAATTATATCAACATAAAAAGTAGAATTTCATATCCCATTAAAAGTTCAACTAGACATTTAACATTTTCAGGATTTCACAATTGGAAATACTTAAAGAAGATGAAACATTTTTAAATATATGCAACGACATATAAATATATTCAAATAACAATCTTTCCATGAAATCCCAAATAATTTGAAACACAAACAGATTATGCATCAAACTGACTACTAACCAACTAAGATTGTTCAAATATTTGTTATAATTAACTTAACATTTCCTCTGTCAGAAGATGAATAAAAAACAATATAATTAGAAAAATAAAGAATATAACAAAAAGATACAACAATAGTATTAAAGATGAAATAAAACATGTATATATCACTCTATGTTGTCATCACCCTCATTATCTTCCTTGCTTGGCATGATAACACTGTTGTTCTCAAAAATATGTTTTGATCCAGGGTCGTGTCTTAATACAAACCATCAATCCATATCCAACACATCTGGGTAAAAAAACACTTGGTTGCAGTGTTTTGGGAAAGCATAAGGCTCATTAGCTTCATCACACATCTTTTTAGAGTTGATACATATCATCCCACTATCACGATCTTCCTTTACATTATTCCTATCAAAGGTGTCCCACCACTTGCACCTAAAAATAACACATTGGAAAGAAGAGAAGTTCACTCAAACGATCTCTTGTATCTTTCCGGCGTAACCTAACTTCCCATGTATGGTGTTTTGATTGTGGTGGCTAGCACGACTAGATTGGTCAAACTTGACTTCCACTCCACAGTCTTGTGTCATGTGTCCATCATCGACATCCTCTGTGTGAAAATGATGTCCATATGCCCACATAAATGGGAAAAAATGCACCTATAAAAAAATGAACAAATCACAGTGTCAATATGTGTCTAATAACCTGACCATTAAAATATAAAATAATATAGATGTACTTAGAATTCAAATGTGCATTACGAAGTTAAAAAGTATACACATAAAAAGATTATTACTGAGTTGTTGCAACCAATCCCTATGTTTAGTGCATCCTCTTCTTCACGCGGGTAACGACCGGATGCACCATATTTCTCTCTAACTTGGTTAGCAACCCAACTGTTGGGGCATATCATTGGCATATTTTATTTTAAATGATTAGGACAAGGCATGCTTCTACCATTCAACCGTCTGAATTATTTCCTGTCACTTTCTCATTTCCTCCTCTTTTGTTTGTACAATGCGACCCACGGTTGTGTTGCCTCCGTATTGTAAAGAATGAATTTATTGATGGCATCAATGTCTGAATTCGCTGATGTATTCATGAAATTAAACCAACATATAGTACATATGATATCATGAAAATATAAATTATGAAGTTCAGTGTGAATAGTTATTGTGTAGAAATTTGACAAACAATATGTCACTTACTATTTATCAAGCGCCTTTTTCCATTCATTTGGAGAAGCTCCCCTTCTCTTTTGTCTTCATCCCTTTCATCGTCCCAAATCACTGCACCTAGTGTGTTGTCGATTTGCTTGATGTACTCACTGGCATAATAGAAAGACTCATATGATATGTACCCCTCTGCCATAAACCCCTTGGGTTTTTCCCTTTGACGAACAAATCCTTTCAATTTCTTCATGTACCACTCTTAAAATGACATCCAACAACAAGAGACCACCCCAACTAATTCAACCTCATCTACTAGGTGAATTAGAATATGAACTTGCAAGTCCATGAAACTCGGCAATAGTTCCTTCTCAAACATACAAACAATCTCAGCTATCTCTTGACGCCACCGTGGAATGTTATCCATATGAATCTCCTTTGATGTGATCCAATGTACAAATTCAGATAATGTAGATATGGCACACCTTAGGTCATGGGGGGGTTCATGGTTCACACACCCATGCACGAGCAGAGGATAATGACACTACAAAGTAAACACATAAAAAATTAATTATGTTTTATCCCATGGCATAAAAATAAAAATTACAAATAATAAAATCATATTTTTTACATACTGCGTACCTTTAGAAGGTTCAAATGGTCATGTGATTTCAACCCCGACAAATGATCTTGACACACACTGAAGAAACTGTTAACACATAAAATTGATCATGTAAAGGAGGATTAATGGTTTTCAGAGCCTACATTTAACCATATATCCCGGTATTATGTCATACTATCAACTAACATCCTCCTCGGAGTATGCAAGCTATAGTTGAACTGGCACTACGAACTAGTTAAGGAAGAGGGTTGTAGGTTGGATAGGTTGCAAGCATCCTCGTGCAAATTCAAAATTACCAGCATCAAACTCATAGCCATTAGGTACTCCATGAGATTTTTTCTCTTGTTTGGAGGTCAGGAAGGGTTTGTCTACTTGATTTTCCTTTGGCACTATGAACTGGCTCAGGCGCTGTGGATTTAGACAGGTGCTATGAAATGCACTACGAAATGCACTATGGAATGTGTTGCGGAAACTCTGTTCTAAGACTATTGAACTGGTATTTTTGACCAGTTTACTTCCAAGAGGATTTTTGGGTGAACCAGGATGAATTTTAAAATTCCAAAGGAGGTTATTGTCAAGCACAGACCCAAGAAAATTAACCTCTTTCATTTTTCACACAGATGTCACGGATTGGGATATTCGAAGGAATCTTTGAAACCTATTTTTTAGTTTTCATGATTTCATGTTTGAGACATGTTTTTGCGACACATATTACGGCCAGCTGGAGATGAATTTCAAGAAACCTAGAGAGGTTTTTCTTAAGAACGAGCTTATCTAAAAAAACCGTTCTCATATTTTACACAGCTATTATAGTTTTAGAATTACAAGTGGCATTTTGAATCCTATTTTTTAGAATTTCGCCTCCTGAAAAGTAGGAAATCAGTTAAAACATGTCATTCTCTGTTTGTAACTGTTTCTATTTTGAGAAAGGGGTTGGAGTTCCAATTGGTGAGATGTAAAGGACCTATAGTACTATATATTTCATGGTACAATAGTACAGTGGGGTTGGATTCATGAGCCAAGAGTGGTCGGAGAGAGCTAGAGGAGAAGTCTAGTTGCTCAATTGTAATCCTGGGGGCATGTTGTAATTAGCTTTTCTGCCATTAGAGATCCACTTAAAATGTTTATCAGGATTTGTGTTCTTTCATTGTCATTTATTCTTGTCATTTTGCTTGAATATAATTACAGGTGTTGAATATCAATGCTTGTTCATGAGCAGGAGATTCATGAGTTATGAATGAGTTGTAGCGATTACCTCCTTGCGTGATTTTTGTTCTAATAATCTTTGGGTCATTTTGGTAGAGAGGATCTTTGCTTAATGATTTTTCTTCTTTTTGTTATCTTCCTTATACCTTCATCCATCAATTATAATTCTTTTTGTCTGATAGGCAGCTTGAGTGCCTTTGATCTGCAGAGTGGTGTTGAATCCATGCCCAATGGCAGACCACTAATCTACAATCAAAATGTTTCCGTCTTTCTTTTGTTTTCTTGTTGATCCACTCTTTAAATTTGATTTAATTTTCTTCCAAGTTCGAATGGTTGGAATTTCAAGGAGATAGTTCATTGCTATTGAAATTTTTCCTTTGAAGCATATCAATGTTAATGAAAGAGTCGGGTTTTATATTACAGAGATTCATGTGTTGGTGTGTATTAGTGTGTTGTTTTCTTTCTGTGTTTATTGTGACCTTATATCAGTTTCCATATTGTGTTAATTCTTCCAGTGTTTGGTCAAAATATATGTGTTGGAATTCACCCTTGTTAGGTGCTCCAAGGACATAGGGCCATGCACTCTACCATTCCTCTAAAGCTTCACTGGAATTCATCCTTGTTAGATGCTCCAGTGAGGTGGACTATTTTTCCCCTTTCTACCATCATCTCAGATTTTCCCTAAACTGAAAAGCATCAGCTATCTTGCCTCTGCACATTTGAACCCTATTATCAAGACATTTACATTTCTTCACAGTTTTAATCCTTTGACTCCATGCTCAATGAATTGCGATCTTCGTAGCTTACCAAACCCTTTTAAAATACAAACATTCTAAAAACATTTATTATACCCACAGAAGATCTATCCATTGCCTAAGAAATACAGCCAACCTTTGAAATGACATTGGAGGGCTGAGATTGTAAGAGAGATCCCTCTCTGGGTTTGGAAGGGATAGCTTCCAGCCTGCAAGTAGGTTGAATAGGTTACCTTGGTACCCTTCTAAATCAGTCATAGAAGGATTTACTAGGTGTTAACAGAAACATCGTAGGGAAGACCCATATAAAGAAGGAACCTTCACACCCAATATAACTTCCTTTGCCAAAGAAATATCTTTTTTTTTCAAAATCCATGGGACATCACCTTCTTTGAAAGACCAAGAGGGACCAACCTCTCCTCTACTTTCTTGTCTTGGCCAATGTTTTTTTTTAGTTTTTGAAAAAATAAGATCTCTCCTCACAGCCAATGTGTCACTTTCTTTCGATGATATGTGCCTCCATAAAGAAGATGAAACATTTTTAAATATATGCATGGGATCTAGTAAGTGAGCAATCTTTATATGCTCCCAATAGGAAAGCTCATAAAAGATAGATTTCATTTTCATACCAATGGGCAATTTCTCAACATAGATGTCAAAGAATTATGGATCATCGAGCATAGGCTCCCCATTTGAATCGAACATTTATGTAATCTCCTTCTCCTTCTCTCTCTCATATGCTCTAAGCCATTATGTTGGTGTCATTATTGCAGGCCTTTAGGTTCTCTCTCATTTACGGTTGAAAGATGATGTTTCTCTTCTATAAGGGTGTTCTTCTGGGAGGAATACCCTCGAGCATTCGTACATTGTCTTTCATAGGTGGTTGGACCACCTAGCCTTCAGATAAGTTCCACAACATTTACATCCATGATATCCTTCAGTTACAAGACCTGTGAAATTATTGTATACATAACATGTTAGAGTTTGAGAATAGAATGTCAATCAAAACGAATAAAATATACAAATAAATATTGCTATGTATATAAACAAATCAATAAACATGTTAATTACCAGAGAAAAATACTAAGCCTAGTTAATCATGTGTGGTGTAAGCACATATGCCATACAACATAAAACTCATCTCTGTTGTGATGGGTATTGATACATTGTATACATGTATCCCTTCCCATAATTCCTTCAATTCATCTACCAATGGTTGTATGTAGACATCCATATTCTTCACTTGTCTTATACCAGGAACTATAAGAGCCAACATAAGCTGTTCATTCTTCACGGAAAACCATGGGGGGTATTGTTATTGATCGCTACTACAGGCCAAATGGAATAGTTGGTGTTTTGGAGGGAATATGGTTTCACGCCATCCATTGCTATGCTGAGTCGTAGAATTCATACTTCATCCTTGAATTTATCTGGCCATGTATTCTCTATGTGCTTCATGGCTATTGAATCTGTTGGTATTCACATAACTCCCGACTCACTTATGTGCGAGGCATGCCATCCCTGCAACATAGCTAATTCTTTGCAACGAAAGAGCCTTTGAATCCTTGGGATTATAGGCATGTGCCTCAATATATTATGAGGAGGACCATGCAATTTACCATTTTTATTTGATTTATGGTACCTTTCATACCCACATTTCAGACATATCTATTTGTCTGCATATTCTCCTCTATATAGAATACAATCATTCGAATATGCATGATATGATATATACTCAACACCCAACATTTTCAACAACTACTTTGCCTCTTCGCAACTACCAGGAAAAACATTATCACGAGGAAGAACCTTATCTTTGAATATCCTGCAGTTAGTGGGGAATAGAAATGTACAAGGTCATTTAATGTTTATAAAAGTAACCATTTCTAATGTTGATTGTGTGACAAGATTTTTCAAAATTAATATAAGGAACTTGTTGGTCAATTACCTCAATATTGTCGAGAAACATGCGTTTGACATGCCAAACTTTGTTTTCGCATTGTACACTAACATTGTTGTCCCAAGTTGGGTAGACTTTGATCGGGCACTAGGTCCAAAGAGAGGGGTGGTGAAAGCAGGTTTTAGGCTTTCGAAAATGGTATCATTGATATGAGCACCATCCCCTAGCTCATCATTCTGGAATGTGTCAAACAACATTCTCTCCATGGCAGTTGTATCCCATAAGTAATCATCCATACCAACCTCTTTTTTATTGTCTCCATTTCCAACTTCTAAAGAACTATTATTGTTGTAGTCATTCCTAATTGGTGAATCTGGATGTAGTAGGAATTGAATAGGTGGTTGATTCAACCATTCTTGGTACACTTCCTCTCCGAGTTGTGCTCTCATTTCATCATTTTCTCGGGTTGACATTGTTGTGGGGTGCAACAAAAGATGGTAGGTAGGTCGCTCATCATCAGAAGAATATTAATTTCAAAAATATTGAACATTAGTACATCGATGATATTAGTAAGCACAACGCAATAATTTGTTTGTTCAAATTACATTATACCAAACAATTGTTACCATCGTTGACCAAGGATTGCGGCTGGAAGATGGAATGCCACAATTGGCAGGGTAAAGCAGTTGTCCATTTTCATCTACCAACTGCTTGCGGTATGTTGCTCGTGATAAGACCTTTTGACGTTTTTTAACCAGTACTGGAATATTTTATGCATCTAAACTTGATTCTGAATCAGAATCCTACAAATTTGGATACATTTTTATTCAAATTTACATGGATAAAAAAAAATAATGAGATAATCGAAACATAAATAAAATAAGTTAAACTTACTCAATATGGAAACGGAGGACTCCACGGTGGACTTTGAACAATATGGAATGGGCTGGAATTTGAAGAATTGGCCATTTGATCATATAATAAGGTTTTCTCCTTGCATTTCAACAAAATTAGCAATAAATTTTCTTGTACATATCTAAAATAAATTTCGAGGACCATACCACAATCTAAGTTTGAATATAGTTTTGAAACCATTTTTTAAGAATAAGGGGACATAAAACGTAAAATGTGTACGGAAGCATTGCAAGTCATGTGAATCCATCCTAAAAGATAATTTGAGATGAATATACTATTTTATGTGCAAATAAAAGTTCAAATAACTCTAAAAAAATCACGGTGCGCTTATAAACCATAAACGCATTGGTGTGCATATTAACAATAAGCATCGGTGCGTTGAAAAATCAACCACACTGTGTTTCGATATTTTGTTAATAAAAAACAATTGTATGTCATCGGTGTGTCAAACAATATGGCCACAATGGTGCATAATGTAATATGGTTGCACCGGTGCATCTTACATAAATGTATCGTCGTGCCAAAAAAAGTTAAAGAAAAAAGCGCAATTTTTTTTAAACAATTAAAAAAAGAGCGGGAATCGAATTTCATAAAGTCATTTAAATACTAAAAAGCTATTCATTATTTCATTATTTTGAAAAATTTTGCAGGGGAGAGACTTGCAAGAGAGACATATGAAGGAACATTGTGGAGGATCAGAATAATTTGGAACCACAGTATTATTCAGAATATGAGAATTTGAAGGGTATGGTGATTCACTCTAAACCCTTTTCATAAAAAAAAAAATTAATATTAAAAAGGTATTCAATATTTTCATTATTTTGCCAAAATTTACTAGAGACGGATTTGGAAGAGAGACATATCAGGGAGCACTGTGGAGCAGAAAAATACTTTGGAACAACAGAAATATTCAGAAAATCAGGATTTGAAGGGTATGGTGATTCACTCAAAACCCTACATTCAGAAAAAATAAAATTAAAAAAATCCATACTTACCTTAAACCCTTGTTTTTTTTGCTTACGTAAATGCAAAATTTCACCCTAGGGTTTAACTCCCTCTATCACCTTAGAATTATTGCTTTTCGTTTTAGGTATTTTAGATCTAATGGGTTTGTTTTTCTATATATAAGTGTTTGGCATGTGATGCAAAGCGACCACTTATTGCATTGGATCCCAAACGTAGTCGACCCTCTGCATTTTTTTTTAATTTTTTTAAATAATTTCCAATTTGACATTTTTTTTAACTTTTTTGAATTTTCCTGTGCGCCATTTCGACAAAAACGCACCGGTGCGTTTATGTATGAAGAACGCACTGATAAAGGCAAATTTGCTTTTTTAAATTTAAAAAATATCGTGCAAAAAAAATATATCATTGATGTTCTCATCTAAACAACACAAACAATGTTGTCACATAATTTTTTAATTTTTTTTATTTTATTTTTTATTTTTTTTCTCATCGGTCTGTAATTTTTCTATTTTTTTTAATGAATGTTTAATTTTTTTGCTATGTTTTTGTTTTCTACTGTAATCGATGTGATTTCTTCTATATATATCGCAATGTTATAATTCACAATATTAAAAAAAAATGTTCGGTGTGTTTTGTTGTACGGAACGCCCCAGTGCGTTTTATGTAATAAGCGCATCAGTGCTTTGTATATAAAAAGTGCACCGATTACAATGGTTTTTTTCCTGAAAATTATGTGATTTATTTATAAAATATATTTAATAATTTCTGTATTGAATGGTACAGGTTGTATATTGATAAAAATATGAGTGAGAAGAGTTCAAATAAGAAAAGTTCTAGTCGACACAATGATGACACATCCGGAAAAACAAAAAAGGCAGGTTCTCTGTAAATTCTAGACAAAATTAATATGGTTGAACTATATGTAAGTTTAACTAATATGTATTGGTTAGTGTGTGTCATGCAGAGCTACAAAATGAGGAAGATCGATAAGATTATTTCTGATCTAAGTGCAGAAGAGGGTAAAAGCTTGATGAAAAATTGCAGAGGCATGAATCAAGTGAATGAAAAAATATTATTCAATATGATTTTTTTTATGAATTTTCATTAATAATATACTTAGGAATATTAGATGACATGTTTCAAACAATCTATTAATTCAGATATGTTTAATGTTCTACAGGCACCAACAACGAGGGAACAAAATGTCATCATAACAAAACAAAATTAATTAATATAGAAGATGTAAATGATGATGAATTGGTCATTAGCTCATTTGGAGTGGTGTTGGAGGTTAATCAAAGGGTGGGGAACTTTTACAGAACTATGAGGGATATAGTGGAATGAACGTATAGACATACTTTCCACTTACAATATATAAATCAAACCAATGATTCCAAGAACCGGGTTATATTTAAACTACATGAAGCGTTTCCAGCCCAATGGTTAATGAGACCTATCAGACTTGCAATAGCAAAAACATACAACAACAAAAAAGAATCATTCAAAAAGTAATATTCCTAAAAACACTTTTTTAGAATATATATATAATAATAATAATAATCTATTTTTAAGGTTATAGCCAAGACAGACACCAAATTGGTGTATGAGACCCCCTTGTTTGTGGGACAAGGGAACCCCCCTCTGACCAAAGATTTGACTGGTAAAGTATACAAAGGTATATATACCCTACCCCCCTTTGGATTTGAACTTGTGACCTCTTATCATTTATTAATATATCAATTTTGTGATATTTAGTTTTCATATATCAATATAAAAATACTTTATTGTCATGTTATTTTTTCAGGAAAATTATGAAAATCTCAGAGGACCAATGAGCTGATATCTGAAATATGCCAGTAGAAATGTCCAAAAAAATGTACAAGGAGATGGTCAAAGAATTGGACATAATTGCATCGCGGGAGGAGCTATCTCAACAACAACGTGTTTCAAATGTATGTAATCTTTGAATTTTTTTATTAGGTACAAATAATTAATTATACATTAAATATTAATTTTCGAATATTATCTTAGAGAAAAGAAAAGAAAATGGAACTCATTATGCACATAAAACTAGATGACAAGGAAGAAAAGGGTTGCTAGCAAAGTTTGTGAGTAATTGTTATTTCCCTATAACAACTTAAGGTTTTTTTTTAGTATATTTTAAGTTGTTTTACAACAGCCATCCTTGAATGTCTTCAAATAGGTGTTAACATACAAAGAAGAGCCATCGGAAAAATTGATTGACATTGGCATATCAAAAATTAATTGTTGAATTTGTAAGTATAATCTATGTTGTTTTACTTCTATCATTTTATAATTAATGAAACAAAAATAATACTTTATATTAAATCTATGATTTATTTTGGGGTATAAAACTTGCAGGAAATAAAGTGTGGAACTGAGCCAATAGATGAATTGTTGAAACAAGGCATGAGATTTGATTTTGAACATATGTGTATGATTCATGAGTCACTTCTTGTTTTGGAGGTACGTCGCTTTTCAATTTACATTTATGTATATTATTTATTTCAATTTTCATTATTCTCACCAATGTAGATAGACTCATTACAATTTATTTTTATGTTTGTAGATGGAACTTCAAGAAGAACAAAACAATTGAGACAATCAACCAAACATTCAGCAAAATAATCCAAGGTATGGAAGTAGCTTGAGAACTAACAACAGTTCCAATGAAGAATGATGACCAATATATTTGGATATCAATGCAAGCTGCAATTGTATTTTTTTGAAATAATTCTCTGTGAAAATCAGACATTTTTGTTTAATGTAATGGACATAGTGTCCCAATTGAAAGAGAAGGGATTATCAATAAGTGTCCCATTTTGAATGACAAAGACCCTCTTATTCATATAATAAAAATATGTTTTAATTTATTCTATTGTGTTGTCCAATGTCATTGTGAAATGTTACATCGCTAATGAAATATATGGATGACTAAATATTATAATGAAGAGATGCAAAATCTAATGATATAACAAATTAATCCAAACATCATATCCAAATTCACCAATCAAAATATAAGATATGTGTAAATTTTTTGATAAATATGGAATTAAAAAATAACAACAATTGCACTATCAGAAGTCGATGTTTCTCGATGTATTTTAATTATTAATCTCATCGGTGCATTTAATATTAAAACTCACTGGTGCATTTCATATGAAATTCGCACCGATGCTTTTATGTAATCAATTAGCACTGGATTCAATATTAATTTAATACCACAAAATTATATTCAATAATTGGCCATCGGTGCGTTAATCTTATACGAAGCATCGGTGTATATGTGTTACTAATACGCACCAGCACTATTGTGTTATTGATAACCATCGGCGCTATTGTGTTATTGATAAGAAACGGGGCTTGTTTGTTATTGCAAAGCACCGGTGCTTTCGATATTTAATGCACCGTGGCGTTTTTCCCTGTAACGCACCGGTGCATATTATTTTATACAGTATCGGTGCCTTCTTATTAATAATGCACCGATTTGTTCTATGTAGAAATCCCTGGTGATTAATTATTTCTAACTCTCCCTGTGCATTTTGATATTAAATCCCCGGTGCTTAAATATTTTACTACCCCGGTGCTTTCATATTTTACTGCCCCGGTGCTTGACTTTAAGTGTACAACACCGGTGTTGTAGGTGTATGTACGCACTGGTGTTTTTCCTTATACAAACACATCGATTTGTAAACATCCCCTGACACCTCCAGCCACCCAGATTTTTTTAGTTATAATCAACTTCCGTTATAGTATCCGCAAAAACATCTGTTGTCGATAACAGATTTTGTAGCGGAGGTTTTTTTGAAAAAAATTTCCAATTTTCTAACACTAGAAACCTCTGCTATAACCTACGCTAAAAGGAATTTTTCTTGTAGTGACATAATAGATGGAAAATAGCATAAGCATAAACAATTTCACACATACATAGGTAATTTATCCTTTAAATCATATTTTCATTCCTTTGAAAAACTTATAATGAAGCCTCCACATGCTACCATAAAAAATTGTTGGTTGTGGAGCCTGATTATCTTCCTGATTCAGAGGTCTTTTACTTTCAGTCGTGTTTATACCCCATGAAGTATTTACACCCCAGAAGTATGTACACTCTTCCA
>JASDQU010754983.1:4015-27067 GCA_032191745.1 Picea mariana | reverse complement strand
CATGACTTTTGGCGCTTCATCTCCTAGGGTTAGGTTTTTGGATGTCTAGGACTTTTGGCATTCCCGATTATTGTAAAAAGGCCTCCAAAGCCTCATTGTAACCATCTTCTTGCGAATGCGAGTAGCCGTCACATCTCTTCTCAGAGATAAGCTACCACCATTCTAGCGAGTCTTTCACTCTGTATTTTTACAGTCTCTGTACATTTATTTCATTAATAGAAAACGTGTATTACTGTATCTCTGTGTTTATGGTTGCATCTCTAATATATTTTTGTTATATTACTGGATATACGCGATATCACTGTGCATTTCTTTATTATATCTCCTCTCTCATTTCGTGCCGAAAATAATCCGGATCATCTTCCCATGAATGCTTCAAATGGGATCATTTTTAAAGATGCATGATACCCATTATTATAAGCATATTCAACTAAATGCAGGTAGTCTTCCCATTTGGATGGCTTATTTGTCACATACATTCTTAACATATCTTCAATCACCTAGTTGATTTTCTATGTTTTCCCATCTAACTTTAGGTGATATGTTGTGCTAAAATTTAAATCTGTCCCAAATCCTTTAAATAATCATTTCCAGAATTTTGATGTGAACTTATGATCTCTAGTAGAAACAACTGTCTTAGGCACACCATGTAGCCTGACAGTCTACTTCATGTAGATCTCAGCAATGCTCGTTTCCTTGTGAGTTAGCTTCATTGGAATAAAATAGGCAACCTTAGTTAATTTATCCACCACTACTATGATGGAATCATGATGCCTTAAATTCATGGGAAATTTAATAATAAAATCGATAGTGACAACTTCCCATTTCCACTTAGGAATGGACAATGGTTGTAGCAATCCAACTAGATTCCTACACTCAACCTTCGCCTTTTGACATTCTAGAATTCTAGCTATATAATTAGCCACTTATTTATTCATACATGGCCAAAAGTACTAGCCCATTACAGCCGCAATGGCCTTTTGGGACCCTGAATGCCCAATATATGGTACATTATGCATTTCTCGCAACCCTTAATTTTTCATCTCTTGAGATTTAGACACATATAACTTGCCCATGTGTTTACGTTTGAATATGTTAAGACCAAAACGAAAACCTCACGAGGATATGAATCCCCCTGTGTTTTTATAGAGGTGGTACTCCTCTGTAAATTCTTCAAGATATTTTCTTTGAAATATATATCAAATTATGCCCAAAAGAAAAACCCAAATCTTTATCGCTCAACAAAATTTAAAATGACATAAAATATAGGAGTTCCTGAGAAATGGACCAGAAACCTTAAACATCATGTTTGTTGGTAAATTGCAGAAAATAACATAAACTCTCACATCCATCACAGCTTTAGATATTTTTTATCACATTTAGAAATAAAAAGAAACATGATCCAACACATGAGAGAACTTTGAAATAGTATTACGTATAAAGATCAAACGGAGAATTTGATGAGTCAACTTCAAATATCTTATACTCAAAATCAGAGTTATAAAACACCGTCAAAATCAACCCCTAAATAGTTCTTTGGGATTTCTCAAAACAATAAAGTCTTTTACAGTCTCAGTAATTTAAAGGTGCTTGTCCAAAAATGGACTTGG
This sequence comes from Picea mariana, assembly GCA_032191745.1. NCBI lineage: Eukaryota > Viridiplantae > Streptophyta > Pinopsida > Pinales > Pinaceae > Picea > Picea mariana. Next base: position 25,457 of record JASDQU010754983.1, on the reverse strand, counting down.
ATTGGGGCTCCCGTGGACCATAAAAATATATACAAGAAAGATGAAGAAGAAGATGTGGATTTGGGACAGAGCACGAACAGTGAGATCTAGACAGAAGACAGAAGGAAGTTATCAGAATTCGGTTATATTTTTCTGTCAAAAGAATAAATACAAGTAAATGAATCGTGAAAGGTAAAGAAGGAATGTGATCAATATGGAATTATCGTGATGGAATCTCTCTCTTCATTTGCTTTTTGATGTGTCTTTTGTATCCATGTTTGTTGTGGTTACATTACCGGTATTAATGGCTTCCGTTGGAATCTTAGTAATCTTGGTTGAAGCCATGTTTAGCCATTCTTCAATATATTCTCTTGGAGGAGTAACGGTCACTTCTTTCTTGACTTTGATATTAAATAATTCACTTTCAATCTCTCTAGAGTCAATTGATAAATTTTGCAATGTGGTCTCAATATCTTCATTCCTATTTGTATATTCCACAAACCAACTATCAATATCATCGTTAGTGTATTCCACCATACTATCAAATTTCTCTGTCGATAATCTTTTCAAATTCTCGACGTGTTCTTCAAATTGTTGTCTAGTCAGGAGCATTGAATCTAATATTAAATTTGGATTTGATAATTCAATAGTGGTGCCTGCAATATCTAACTCAATCAATTTTGAATAAGCCTCGGTCTTTTTGTGTGTTAAATCATTAAGTTCGTTTAAAAATCCCCTTAATATATTAATTATTTGAATCCATCATGCTTTTAGTTGCTTTATATGACTTTGAGAAGGCAAATATTCTTATTTTCTTCTTTGTTCTCTTATTGCCAAGACCTTTGCGGCGAACATGGAAACTCCATATTTGAGAAATCCTTCATCATTTGTTATGTATGCATTCAAATATTCCTTGGTATTATGTATCCTTGGACCAAGAGAAGATAAACATTTTGCTAAGTCCCATGTATCTAAAATGAGTGACATTCTTTTCTTTATGTTTTCTTCACCAAAATGTCGGGTATCCATAAGTAGACTAGAGGCTCCTTTAAGTCTTAAGTTTACTTCTAGGGTTCTCTGAAAACTTCCACCATGTTGGATTATGGAAACTGGGGTGACTAATATAGGTGGAGGCATCAATGTCACTTCCAATTCTTTCACTTTTTCTTTAAGCCCGAGATTCTCTTCTTCCATATCAATTATGGAAACATCTAATGCATCTCTTGTAACTTTGTGGATTGAAGATAGTTTATATGGGCTTATGTCTCTAAGATCAACTGTGGAACAATATTTTCCCCTTTTACTCTTTGAAGTTCTTTCAAAAAATAATTTCTTGGAAGATTTATCAAACAATCCATTATGTACAAAGAAAGTTTCTTCATGTGAGAAGACTTCATTGTGGATGGCCAGTTCAACAACAAATTGTGTGTTCTCTTGTACTCGCTCTTCTTCGTCAAAAAACTAGATATTCTCAATATCAGCATCTAAATCCATGTCTTCAAGAGAAATTTATTTTTCAAGTATGTGTTTTTCTTCCTCCTCTTGTTGAGAGCTATTTCTTTTTCTCTTTATTTTCAACTTACGAGGGTTTTCCAATTTTCCTTTAGGAGAGTTTTTCTCATCACCATCATCTAAGTTATGTGTCAAGGATTTCTATTGTTGAGACACTACAGACTGAGAATTTACTTTGGGAAGAACACTTCTATGAGAAACAACAAGATATTGGGCACTTTTTTCACCTGAGGGTTTTCCCCTTTCCTTATAATGCTCTGTGGTACTTAAAATAGTTTCTATATCACCATATTTTTTCTCAATACCCTGACTAGGAGGGTCATGGCTATCGCCTTCTTCTTCTCCAAATATAAGGGCATTAGCCAATGCAGGACTAATTCCAATTGATATCAAACGATTGTAAAAGAGGCGATTAGGATCAAAACCCTTAATCTCTTCTACAAATCTTAGATTGTATTGGTCAAGATAGAAAGAAAATTCATCAATTTTAGGAATTCCTCTCAACGGAATTTCTCCAACTTTCGAGGGCAAACAGACAAATTGTTTCTTTCTTTTTTCATAGAGAATATGGAGCCAAAACTTGTATTGTCTTGCTACTTCTATGAGAAACAATTTATCTGGTACATAATAGGGGAGAAAAAGGGTTTTCATGAGAATAGAACATCCTGATAAGATTATAATCATCCATTTTTTCCAAAATCCCCTTTAAATCTAGAAAGGTAGATGCTTCTAATGACAATCTGGAGGTATTCTCTCTGAAAATAAGTTTCTTGAATGCAGACATAAAATCATTATAAACTTCATAGAAATAATGAATAACCTTTTGTCTCCATAGAGCTTGATACTACATTGTTACTGGGTCGACCATGCAATTCACCCTTTTTCCAATGCTTAAACTTTTGAAAATGTGACAATATGTAATAGAAAATATCAAATAAGAGGCCATGTAGAACTTTTTCTCACTTTTGAAATTTACTAGTTGTGTAGAGACTTCATTAGATATGATTTTTGTCCAATCAAAAATAGCATCTTCATGAATTGTGAAATGTAAAATATACAGGGCCAACCGATGAATAGTCGTCATATAATCCTGACCAGTGATTCTAGTAAAAATCCAAGCAATTTCTCGATATGGGTCTTTCAAGGAACTAACCTTAATCCTGGATAAATCTTGCGGCATTTTTGTAGGGTCTTGCAAATACTCTTGTAGAAATTCTATTCCATTATTTCTTCCTTTGAGAAAAATTCTAGCCTCATCTCCTTTGTACGTGAGAGTCGGCTCTGGTAATTTCAGCATCTTTCTAAAAACTATTGGTGCCAAAGAAATAAGGGAACCATTATGTAATGGAATTGTCCTCTAATTCTGAATGAACTTATCCACACACCAAGTAATTATCTCTTTGCAATGAAAAAATTCAGGTACGTACCCAACAAGAGTTATTCTTGACGTCCAGATTTTTTTATCGTCTCTGTTTGGCAGAATTGCATAATACCAGTAGGACCTCGACCAATGATAGTTGTGATCTTCTCAGGTGAAAAAATTCAAAGAATCTCCATAGAACTATTGTTTTCTCTCATCCATCTTAACCAGCTTGGAAAACTTCTCTGTAACATTGTTTAGAATGATAATAAAATCTTACTTAATAATATTACTTAAGTTATCTTTTCGATGCAAGAATTAATACGAAATAAAAGTGATTTCCTCAAGAAAAGTGTCATTAATAATGGCCTTTTTTGAAATCAATTAGCACTTGAGTCCATAGGATTAACATTAAATAAATATCAATAAGTGTGAAAGAGTAATAACATGTCATGGCGAGGAGTCAAGGATAGAAGAAATATTTATGTGAGTCTGTGCTTCTGTGAAGAGTCATAAAGTGGCTAAGTGTTGATAATTGTCGGCCGAACTTACAAGGATGGGTTGCAAAGAACATGAGTCTGCGAATCTACAAATCCGTGAGTCTGTGAGAAAAGAAACTAAGTGTTGCAAAGGACTTGTGAAAAAGTAAAAGAATTCCTTTGCGAGTCCGTCGCCCATGAACCCGCCAACATATGGAAAAGTGACTAAGTATGGTACAATATGTGTGTCGCGGAAAAGAAAGGTGCATCTTGTATAACACGAAACATATGGCACTGCAACAAATTAAGGAATTTTCTAAGTATAGGAAAAGTAAAAGAAGGAAACATATGGGGGTCAACACCCTGTACATGAGGACTCCATCCTCCTTTAGCTCACAATTCTTAAATTTCTGCTAAAAATTACCTTGGTGCAATGCTTCCTTTACTCGCAAATAATGTTGATCTAAATTTGTAGCTTCCAAAATTTTGTCTTTTAAATCATACATGTACATGCTAATGGTTGTAGCATGCACTCTCCTACTAAGTGCATCAGCCACTTTCTTTACCTTGCCTTTGATATGATTTATATCAAAGTTATATTCAATAAGGAATTCAAGCCATCTAATTTGTCTCGCATTCAATATTGATTGTCCAAACAAATATTTCAGACCATTGTGGTCGGTCCTCAACTCAAATATTTTTCCCATGAGATAATTCATCCACATATTTAAGGCATGAACTATGGCTACCAATTCTAAGCCACGTGTGGCATAGTTCCTCTCATGTTCTTTCAACTTACTTGACTCATAACACATACCACATGCCCATTTTGTGTAAGGACTCCACCAAGTTCTTCCTTGCATGCATCAGTGCACACAATGAAATTCTCTTATGGATCAACAATATTCAAGATTGGTGCACTTGTCAAAAATTATTTCAAATATTGAAATCTTTCTTCACATTCACAGGCCCATTCGAACTTCACACCCTTCTTTTGAAACAAAGTGATTGGGTGTGCAATCTTTGAAAAGCCTTCAATAAATCTTCTATAATAACTTGCAAGTCCCATGAATGATCTCACCTCTATGACATTCTTTGGTGATGGCCAACCTCTAATGGCTTCTATCTTCTCAGGATCCACTGTTGTCCCTTCCTCTGAAATAATATGGCATAAATAATGAATTTTCCTCTGATAAAATGAGCACTTTCTCAACTTGGCATACAACGGATTCTCCCTCAATACATGTAGCACCATGCTTAAGTGCTTCTCATGTTTTTCCTCTGTATTGGAGTTTATGAGTATATCATCCAAGAAAACAATCACAAATTTACCTATATACTCTTTGAACGCTCCATTCATCAAACACATGAAGGCATGTGGTGCATTTGACAACCCAAATAGCACCACTTCAAACTCATAATGGTCATACCTTGTTTTGAATAGTGTTTTGTTGATAACTTATTCTTTAATTCTTACCTAATGATAGACTGACCGCAAGTCCATCTTAGAAATACCTTTGCACCCTTTAGTTGATAAAAAAAAATCATCAATCCTTGGTAAAGGATATTTGTTCTTTATGGTAACCTTATTCAATTACTCAAAATCAATGCATAACCTCAATATTCCATCATTCTTCTTCACAAAGAGCATCGGGGCTCCCCAAGGTGACACACTTGGGCATATATACCCCTTCTTCAAAAGTTCTTCAAGCTTCATCTGCAATTCCTTTAATTCCGGTGTGCTCATCCTATAAGGAGTCTTGGACACTAGGGAAGCTCCAGGTACCAAATCAATGGAAAAATCAATGTCTCTCTTTGGTGGCAACCCTGGCATATCCCCAAATACATCCTAATATTTTTTCAATCCTTGATGTTCTTCAATACTTGGCACTTTATTCTTGGTTGCCTGTTCCATATGGGCTGCATAAATCTGGCATCTTTTTTTCTGAAACTCTTTTTCAATTGCATGATTGAAATTTCTTTTATGGATATAGGTCTTGGAATCCCTTGAATTTTCCTTTGTTGTCCTTCCTCATCAAGACAAGTGAAAGCCTTGTTGTAGTGATCTAGGATAGCATGATGTTTGTCCAACCAATTCATACCAATTAAGCATTTATATGAATTAAAAGGTATGATATTCAAATATACCTTTGTGTTGACTCTATTCATGTCCACTAGACAATCCTAAACCAACTCATTGGTTCTTCTCTTAGCTCTAGGGGCTAGCTGGACCAACCAAGATTTCCCATGATTTCTTCTTTACAAATGAAACCTCTCAACAAGATTGGGATCTATGTAGCTATGACTAGCTCCATAATCTATTAAAATAGCTATGGGTTGGTTATTGATCTTACCTTCCACCTCAATCATGTGAGATTGATGGTCTCCCTGCCTATTTTCCAAGGCTACATCAATTCTCAACATGTTTCTACCCATGTCTTCAACTGTATCAACCTCCTGGATGTTGTGAACAATCCTCATCCTTTCTCCTTTGTGAGGACAATCCTTATACATGTGATCTTCCTCACATCTCAACATTTTATGGGTTGTTGTCTTGGCCTCTTGCCCAAAGATTCTCATTGACTCATACTTCGTCCACTTATTCAAAGATTTTGCAAAGAGTTGCAAAACTTGCAACTCTTTAAAAGACTTAATAAAATAACTATAGTAGGAGGGGTCCCCTAGAAAAGATAATTGAAATTGTATGACTGACATTTTCTCTGTATTTTGATTTGATATCGATTTATCATAGTTTCAGTGTGGGATATCTCTTTACATCAAAAATTTTGCCTCAAGGTACATTTAATTGCATACATAATAACATGCTTGAGTAAATATGTTTCTCATGGCACAAAGGCAACATTTGGTACGATGTGTTTAATTTTTGTATGCCTCACATCTCAATGGTTTTAAGGGTCACGTGGAAAGATTCAAGCATACATTGTTCAATGGCACAACACACTGGTTATAAAGGCATATATGGTGGCATGTTTTATTTACAATATGTTTTGAAACTTTGCATTGCATTAACATCTTGAAAGGTTGTGTAAAGTTTCACTTTACATTAACTATATAAATAATATTCACGGTTATATTTATTGGCTTGACATTCGAATTATGATTCAAACAAGGCATACTTAACATATATGTTATGAGGTTAACATGCCCTTAACACTCACATAAAATATGGTGTGATTTTGGTAAAGGTTTGCACTCACAATGGTTTTGGTTCGAAACATTGGTGATATTTCATGTTCCATATCACTCACACTATAGTGTATTAAGTGCATGTTATCTCATCACATAGATTATTATTTTGATGTGAAAAGGAAAAGTTTGTATAACACATACAGTATGGGGGTAATAGATTATATGGGATATCAACATATCATGCAATATTTGAAGTTGATATATGGTGAGTTGGTCATGCATTAAATTGGAAATGAATGGACATTTATGACCATCGTACTCACACTTTGCAAACTTTGGAATTCGTTAGGGATTTTCATTTGGTTTTTGGACTGTGGGAAGAGGGGTATAATGTCGTGTTTGCTCCAGAAGATTGTTGTTAGTTGCTACAACTATGAAGTATGTACAACTGGTTGGATTTAAAGTATATAAAGACTATTGGTTGAGGTATGTACCCATGTAGATTTGAGAGCATTATTGTAGCAAATTTGTTGTTAAATGAATTAGAAAGGCTCTATAGTTGGTTTCTAATACAAAGCTTTTATTTCTCTTACCTTTCGTCTATATACAAATAATTATGTGCTGAAATAGCATAAATGTTTGAGGTCATTGGTTTTAAAAGTTTTTTTTGTTGGATGAAAGAAGTTTTGGTGGAAAGAATTGCAATGGATTTACTTCTATTGTGATTTCCTGAATGTTCTATGTTGTCACTAATTCATTATATCACCTTCCATGCTTATTTTTGTGTTTAAAGAAGAGTTTGATTGCAAAATAAAAATGATAGCAAGTCGAAGTGAGTTTGGGTTAAACCTGTAACAATGAGCATTCTTTTACAAAGAAATGCAACCTAGGTTCAATCTAAAATTTTGTTTTAAAAGTATGAAAGTGGAATTGGTTTTAAACCATGGTTATACTTATGCAAAATGTCTACATCTCAGCTCACTTGTGGTTATTTTCATGCCCAATTTGTTTTCCTCTGTTGAAAGAACAATGACCAAAGTTTAAATGTGTTGTCACCTTTAAAATATTGTTTATTATTGTGAATCTAGTATACATTGTCAACATGGCCATTATGAAAATTCCTCCCAACTTTCGTTAATGTTTTACATCATGCTTGGGTGAATTGATAACAAAATTGTTGGGTTTGTGTTTTCCACTCTCATATTCCATTTGTTGTATAACGACTTGTACTCTATTTGATGTAACAAATAATCCATGGTCAAGAAAATTGTGAGTTGTCTCATATATTGTTGTTGATACTCGCTTAGGGTATTGGTAGAAGATATTGGTTACAAGTTTGACAACTGTCAATTGTAATTGGTTCATACAGTGTTATGTAAATATTATTGTGGATGATTAAATAATATTGTAGTTAGTTTTAGTAAATACCAAAACCAAAATTCAAATCATTCTATTTTTGGTTTGAGCTACAGTTTGATATATATTTGACAATGCTTACATATTAAATGAGATCACAGTGGAAGTAAATGGTTGAGTTAAAATTATAAATGATTTTACATGAACTTTTGTGCACTATCCTTCATTATTTATCATTTTTCATAAGTATACTCCATTTATCATTTCTCCCAACCATTCATAATTTCATGTTCCATATATTTGTCATTTTATCTGTGTTCATGTTTAAAAGATATTGTTCATATACAAAGAGGCATTCAGGAAGATTGAAGTTTCAAATTGACTATGGAAATCAAGAGTGAAGAGTATTGGTGATGAATGAGTTTGGCTCTTCTTCCCTTCTTATACATTATTCCTTTTTTCATTTTCCCCTTCTACTTGATTTTCCATGTTGTAGACAGAGCCTTATTAAGTCACATTCAACAAAAATTGTAAAGTATGTTTATCTTGTTGTGTGTTGTATTATACCTAAAAGATTTTTTGATTGATTGAAATGACAATGGAAAATAGATGAGCTTCTTTAGTAGGGGGAGCAGAGGGAGTAATAGGGGTAATAGAGGAGGAAGAGGAAAAAGGCCTAACATGTTTTGGCAGCAAGGGAGACAAAAGAGAATAAGGTTCTCTATCCATTTTGATGTATATTCAGATGAGTTCAAACAATTGGTGCAAACTGGCTTTTTAAACCTCATTGGGCAGCCTCCCTTACCCCAACCTCCAGCTCTTCCTGGTGTACCTTTGCAGCCTCATGCTAGTATCATGGACATTCCCAAACCTCTTGTTCATCCTACAGATGATGGTTGAGATAATAATCCAGTGAATCCTCCTTCTAATATTGCACAATGGCCTTTCAGTCCCATAGATCCCCCTCTACCTCATCAAACAGTGCCTTTTATTACATCAACTGCTTCCATAGCCCATTCTCCTCCTAGGGAACATAGCATGCCCTCTCATGAAATTCAAATTGATAAATGGAAGAGGCATATTGTTAACCCTAGCACAAATACATCCTAGTCATCCTCCGTACACTCAAAACAGAAGTCAACGAAGGCAAAAAGTGGTAAGAGGAAAATTACCTTCAATGACATGCTTCTAGAGTTAAGTAAATATGAAGAGAAAAAGAGTTTTCTCAAGGACATACAAAATCTTAAACCATATGAGTCTAAAGGCATGAAAGAAAGATAATTTTATTTTAAGAAGAAATACCCTTAACTCTTTTAACTTATGTTATGACAATGTTTATTATTTTTACTTGGAAATGTGAAACTATATTTTGGGACAGACAACCGACATATGATATTTACTTTTGAAAACTTTAAAATATCATATTATTTTGATATATGGGGAGGTACAAGTGTTTGTTGACATGGAATTATTTTGATGAATGTCATTTATTGATTTATTGTATGTTGTTGAATATGTATATGTTCAAATTATTTTGGGAGCTACAAGAGAAATTTTTCAAAATAAAGATACAAGAATCTAGTGGGACCCCACTTATTATTAGTTAAAATATAAAAACATATGTGTGACCTGTATCTTATATTAAAATTTATTTTCTTAACTGAAAATTTAATTAAATCAAAAAACAAAAGTGGTTGAACTACCTAACTACTTCAAAGAAGATATAAATACAAGGAGGGAGTTCAACAAAGGGGGTAGAGAGAGAAAAATGAGACTATTGATAAGGTATGCCTAAGTTCTGATTAATATATTTATCTATTCATTCCATTTTGAGTTTTCATAAGAGTTGAATTGTATTGTTGACAACGAGGTTGTTCTGAAGGTGGCAAAGAAATGACTATAAGGCATTATTCGGTGATATGCTCCAAGGTTATTTATTTTCTTGAATTTTGTTTTGGCTTAATTAGAAGTTATGAAATCATTCAGTGCTAATTAATGCAAGTTTTGCAAAGTTCAAAACGATGATGCATATGTAACTTGAAGTGATCCATATTGGTCTTGCATTGTGATCTTTTCTTTTGACATTAGTTGTCCATGTATGAGTTTTAATTACTTCTTGCACTTCCAACATTTTTCCCTAGTCCAAGCCTTTGCAGGGACTTGAAAATAACTTTTGTAGTTGTAATTGAGAGCTAGCATTAATAAAATATTCGTTAATTTCTTATCACTTTGAGAATTGTTGGGATTTCCCACCAATATCTGACACGGGGAAGGGATTTAAGGAGTGTGAACGTGATTTTTTAACTGTTGGAAAAATTTTGGATAGAGAAATTTCAAATAACCCTCTAGCAGACTTAACCATTTTTCCAAAGCATCGACATCTATCTAGACTTCAAATAAAATAATATCAAAGTTAAATTATACCTTGAAGGGCGTCGCACCTCTGAAGTGTCTGTTGATTGAAGGTGCCTCTGTTGTTGTTGGAAATTGTCAAAGGATATGGGTGAGATTATCCATAATCTCGTTCCTCTATCGTGCAAGGGCTCCCTCGAGCAACAATTTGATAGGATCTCCTGCTCCATCGTCTCTCTTTTCTTCTGCCATGGGAGGTTGCAGCTTGGGTCGGCATGAGTGTTCTTCCCCAAGCTCAACTAGTTCAAGACCCAACTCTCGATAGCTTAACCTTGTCAGGGACATGCACGAAGAAACAACAAAGAGTGTGATCCAAGTGGATATTGGTGGCCACCCACCTGTTCCAAATTCCAACTAGCTCATCTTGACAGTTTTCAGTTCAACACGTTTCTCTGTAATGGGGACACTTCTTTGTAATTATGGGTTATGCACTTCTGAGGCTATCTTGAATCCCTACACAACATCCAGGCGAATATTGGTGGTCCCCCATCTAGTCCAACTGGCCTATTTTGGCAGTTTCCATCTCAGTACATCTTTTTGTACTTTTGGGGCCATTTTGAGGCCCTAAACAATATTTTTTGGGCTTGACACAGTCAAACCATTGAAAAAGTCAAAGTTTGATGGCATAATGTGTATTTCTCGAAAATACCTTTCCAACGGGCTATCACATGCCTAAAACAGATATCGTATGCAAAAGTTATGACCTCGGGAAGTTGATGTACTAACTTACCCCAATGTGGCCCACATGAATTTTGGCGCTTCATCTTCTAGGGTTAGGTTTTTGGATGTCTAGGGTGTTGGCATTCATGTTTAATGTAAAAAGGCCTTCAGAGCCTCATTGTACTCATCTTCTTGCAAATGAGCATAGTCGTCACATCTCTTCTCAGAGATAAAGCTGCCACCATTCTAGCGAGTCTTGCACTCTGTATTTTTACAGTCTCTGTACATTTCTTTCATTAATATTTTGTATTTCTCTATTTCTGGCAATATTTATGTGTATTTCATTGTAATATCTCAGCTTTGTTTTTGTTCCGAAAATAATCCGGATCAGAGCGGATTGCTCTGATACCACTGATCCATACTAGTCAGAGAACAACATGATGACATAGATATAACAAGGAAACACATAGAGATATTGCAAGAAACAAAGTAATACAGTTAAACTTGTATTCTATTAATGAATGGAATACAAAAGACTGTAAAATGCAAAGCACACAAACTAGCTAGAATTATGGTAGATTATCCCTAAAGAAATACATGTGTCGTCTACGCTCATTCACAATAAGTTGATTACAAAGAGTCTGAAAAGGCCTTGTACATAAAACATCAATGATAAAACCCTAAACATCCAAAACCCTAACCCCAGAGTATGAAACACCAATAGGTTTGTGGGCCCCGGTGTGGTTAGTTGATATGTCAACTTCCCAAGGGTGTAACTTTTTCATATGATCTCCATCTAGGGTGCTCAGTAGCCCATAGAAAAGGTCCAGCTGAGAAGTATACATTCCAAGTGGTCCAGTATTTGCCTTCGGTAACATACTTGGCATTGTCGCACCAAAAAAATGTCGTTTAGGGCCTCAAAACGACCCTGAAAGTTTGGGACTCGAAAAACTGTAAAATAACTGCCAAGATGTGGAACCATTCTAAATTAGTGGAATAGGTGGGCCACCAGTATCCACCTGGATCAATTTTCTACCAAGAAAGACCTGGTGCAAACAAAGTGTTGGACATACATGGATTTGTTGATGCAAAATAGGTTATAAATTTAGATTATAGAAGATCTACAAGTGGTTATGTGTTTAACCTATTTGGAGGAGAAATCAGTGGGATGAGCAAGAGACAATTTGTAGTGGCACTATCAACTATAGAAATTGAATACATGGCAGCTACTCATGTGAGTAAGGAAGTTGTATGGTTACAGAGGTTATGTTCAAGTATAGGGTTTGTATAGCAAGTTGTAAGGTTAGATTATGATAGACAGAGTGCAATATTTTTGGCAAAGAACTTGGCTTGTCAATTTAAGACAAAGCACATTGATGTCCAGTATCACTTTGTGAGAGACATGGTTGAAGACAAGATGTTGTTGCTAGTGAAGGTATACACTTTGAATAATATTGCAAATTCATCGACAAAGTTTATAAGTATTGAGATGCTCTCTTGGTGTAGAGAAGCAATGCACATTATTGATCATGTAATCCTCAACCCCCTTGTATGCAAAGAAAAGAATAAGTGGGAGAATAATGGTTATGTGCTATATTCTTTGCATGGTTATCCCCATGCGTGATGTGTATGCGTTGGGCGTAGTGAGGGGGTGGATAGCCCGCCTTTGCTCGGGGGTTCGGGGGCAGAGCCCCCCAAAAAAATGGGCATTGTTTTGGTACACAGTTTTTTGACCTATGGTTTCTAATTTCAGTTAAGGAATTAAGGTTGTAATCTAATCTAGGCCAATGGATTAATGTTTTGGATGTCGCAGAATCATATATATTGTATTTGTAAATGGTGAAGTTAATACAATGAGAGTTAGAGGTTTGGCTCTAAACATTTGTTGGTTTTCCCAGTTAAGGGTTTCCAAGGTCAATTTTTGAGTACTATGTGTGAATGCTATTTTTTTTTATATGTTTTATAAAGAATTTGAGTGTGCATTGCTATACCGAAAAGGTTTAAAACATACAATTAACAAGTCTTCTATTTTATTCAATGGTATTAGAGAAGAAAGGGAAATACAACTAAATTAAATTCTTCCTTGTAATTGTGTTCCCTTTGATAATGAAGTTAAATACATTAGTTTTCATATAAATCCAAATGATTACAGATTTGGAGACTGGATATGGTTGTATAAAAAAATAAAGGGAAGAGTTATTAATTTGTGTTACAAGTGGTTGTCGAGAGGAGGGAGGTCGACTTTACTGAAATCTATACTATATGGGATACATGTATACTAGCTATCAATAACTCACATTCCCAAATGTATCTTGGATAAGATAAGGAAAAAATTCTTTAGTTTTCTCTGGATAGGAAAAAGAGAGAAGGAAGGTATTCCCCCAGTGAAATGGAAGAAGTTGGCTAAACCAAAAGAAGATGGCGGATGGGGACTTTCAAACACACATTTGTTTATAATGGCTTTAACAACTAAAAGCATGTGGATATTGTTTCTGAATGAAGGACTATGAGGCAAAAAAATGATGGCAACATATATAATTTCAAAAATAATAGAGGATTGTATTAGGAAAGAAGCTAAAGGTTATGGAGGAGCTTCATTTGTTTGGAAGGCAATGGTAAGAGCATTCCCCTCGATAGAGAAATGGATAATTTGGAAAATTGGTAAATGAAACAAAGTAAAAATAAGCATGGATACATGGTTTGGGAGTTCATAAAACGTCAAGTCGTCTGAATCTCTAATCATTGCTCTTCACAGAATGGAGATATTTAGTTTGGCATATGTAGTCAATCTAGAAGCAAACACACTTTGGAGTCAAGGTTGGAAATTAGTCCTTTAGTCGGGTCTTCAAGGAGAAATAACAGAAGAATGGAATCAATATTTATATATTCTTAAACATAGAGGGATAAAACCAAAGGAAGAAGACAATGAGATTATATGATGAAAGAATAAAGCCTTTGGGAATTATAATACCAAGTTGGGATATGAGTAAGGATTAAAGAAGAATTTGAAAGGTAAAAGGCACGATGGTGGAAGACTATCTGGAATCTAAGGTATCCTCTCAAAACAATAATCATCTTCTAATTGGATATCTCTAATAAATTCCTCATGGGGTATAATTGTAAAAAAATATCATGGGAGGGTCTAGGTAGATTCATTTCATATAACAATAGTGAGGAATATGTAGATCCCTTATTTGTCCATCATCATTTTTCAAGAGAAGTATGGAATGAAGCTTTCAAATTAGCAAATGAATATGGGAACTTGGAAGGTGAATCTACCTTATAATGCTTCAAGAATTGATGTAATAACAAAAAATCCATTGAGCACAAAGCCTTTCCTTGCACAACGTCCTCATTAATTTGGCCTGCAAGAAATGAGAAGACTTTTCAAGGCAAAGACGTTCTTCCCATTCAAGTATGTTTCCATGTTAAATGTGTATATGAGGGTATTTGGTCGCCAATGAAAAAATCAATACTATGAGAGTCATTACCGATCTTGTAATTAACTTCTTAAAGGCCCGTGGATTCTTTGATGGAGCTAGTCGAGGCTCCTCATGAACTTGCAGTTCAAGTGGAATCTTATTTATCTTCAAAAACCATTCCATTTCCTTTAAAGTAGAATTTGGGCAAGGTACCTATAACAAATCAGAGTCATGTGCTCTAACGATCCTTCTCAAATTGGCAGGTGTAGAGGATCTTAAAGTATTCAGATATTTGGTGACAACAAACTTATCATCAAATGGGTAACGGGTAAGACAAATCTGGAAAATATATTGCTCCTTCTAGTAATGGAAAAAAAATCAGTGATTTAAAAAGTTCCTTTGATAACTTATCTTTGAACATGTCTATAGAGAAATTAATGAATATGTGGATAAACTATCAAAGGAAGCATCACTTCTTCGGGAAGGATTGCTAGTCACATTGGAAAAATGAAAATGGATTTCTTCCGGAAGAAATCAAATTCATTTATTGGTGAAGTTGCATTTTAAAAATGAAATTATAGATTTAAAGCTAATTTCTAGAGGCTATTGTTAAGAACATCTACTTTTTGTTTCTCTGATGTTGGCTACTAAGATAGCTATTCTTGAAAGCAACAAAGAGACTTAGCGCACAATGCAATTTATATTTTGATTTCATTAAGAATATAATATGCAATATCTTGTCTTCAAAAAAATATACATCTTTAATAAAACATTTTTTTTCATTTAAAAAAGAAAGGTGGATTTTACAACCTAGTTTGGATGAAATGTGTAACGTCACGTGTATAATCTTTATACATCAAAATAGAAAAATGCTAAACTCTATCATGTTAAAAATAAAACAATATAAAAACACAAACAATAAATCTCCCTCGCTCTCTCTCGCTCTCTCTCTCTCTCTCTCTCTAGACACACACACACACACATGTATGTATATGTGTGTGTATGTATATGTGTATATATGTATATGTGTATATATAAAAATTGCATGTATGTATCTGTATGTGTATATATACATAAACAAATACATACATGTAACACACACACATATTTTTCCCCAAGGGTGAGCGCAATTAGTTGAACCATCCACCCAAGGCATGTTGGCTTTGGGGAGGCTATAGGTTACAAGTTCAAATTCTGTCGAGTCCCTTACCAACTGTTATTATGTTTGGTGGTTTTTCCACTATCCATTTTCATAGTCTAGAGAAGAAGGGGAGATCTTAGGAGGTTTTGTTAAATCTACATTACTTTTACAAAATTATATATTTTCACATGTAATATACTTAACATTCGATGACATGGGTGGGTTGAAAAGTAAAAGTATCTAGTCCTAAATTAGCTAAAGGTCTATTTTCATTGTGGTTCGTTGTACTAGAATGACATGATGATGTAAGGGCATCTTAGGCAATGTGACAATCACCATCTAGAAGTGTTTAAGAGAGGGTAGTGAAGATGTAGAGAATGTAGAAATCGCAGGTAGAGGATATCTAGAACATGATGGCCAAAATTTCAAGAAAGCTTTCGAGAAGAAACCATGAATATTGGAATAAGAATGTTGGCAAAAGGCCTAATGTCTGAGAATCATTTGATACAAACATCGTAAGGTACCATGCCAAAGGGTTCAATAGATATTCTAGTATGCAACAAAGAGACCAAACAGATGAACATGATTCGATGAGGGGAGAACAATAGAAAAATAGAAGAGGGGGCAAGTGAGAAAGATGAGTGAGTAAAATAAGGAAAGAGATCAATTGCAATGTCACAAGGTGAAAAGGATTGCAGAGTCAGCGATAGAAGAATAAGAAATACATTGGAGGTAAAGTCCCTAGAGGAGGAGGATGTGTGGACAAAAGAATATGAGCACTTGCAAATGAGAGAAGTTGAAACAATTCATTATGATGACTATGAATGTGGAACTAAAGTGTTTGGGAAAATAAGTTACATGATGGACATGAGTCATTATGAGGGAGCTCAAGGATAAATAAGGAACCCCCACCAAGGTAAAGGGGAGGGTGGTAGATAATTGGAAGGCAAGAGAGCCTATGCGAGACTATTATGACATTTGGCCTAGTAGCACAAAGTACATAATAGAGCTTGCAAACTTATAATGGTGATTAAATTAAATGGCCAAGCACTAGAGAGTGTGCGATATGGAATTTGAGAGGTTAAGAGTCTGCATGTAATTGTACTTTTGTATGGTGTGTATTCAAAAGGTTGCAAAAGAATGCATACGCCCACATTAGATCTCAATTTCAAAATATTCGTAACAATATCAATCTTTCTAACTTTTTAATTAACGAAAACTATGGAGATTTAGGAAAGCTTCTCTCCAATCTTTTCAAGCATAGGAATACTATTTTAAAGTAATCCAATTAATTCCTTACCATTTTTTTCTTAAGGTTTGATAGACTAAAGTTGCTCATAGTAGACGTTAACAATCATCATCAACAACAACATTTAATTGAGAAAAAATTTGTCTGGGTTATTCAACTATTTGAGAGATTAATGTTATTGTATGAGTAGGGCTCAAATGTGAGGGCATATTTAAAAATGCAAGTTGATCGTTGCCTTAAATAATGGATGTGAAATGATGTCCAAAAGCAAGAGAGAATTTTTGTGTGTGCATGACGATATTTTGTATTTACTCATTGATATGCAAAGTTATTATAATTACGAACGATGTAATAAGATGGGATTAAAAGATGTCAATTGGGTTGAGCTTTGGTGGTTAGGAAGGAGAAATTTTATCTTCCCCACCCAGGTTCAAAACCTACTTGTGACACATTTTGCTTTTTGTGAGCTTGTTCATGCTTTTCAATGTGTCCCTCATAAGCTTTAAAAAAATGAAATTAATTCAATTTAAGTTTTAGGCAAATTTTATTAAAAAAAATAAGATGAAGAAAGTTTGGGAGCCATCCAATCTCATAGCATACTTCCCTCCAATACTTGAAATCTAGTGATACATAAAGGCAGAGTTCTCATCAATATGAAACTCTTATCAAAATTGTAATGATTGTTGATTTAAAATTGGGTAAAACTCCTAAAATTATTATTCCACCATACACATATCTTGAATTATGGTAAAACTTTGTTTATATATGAAATTTCTACCTAATTCTTATTAAATTTGTAATCGAAAAAATATCCATTTCCTCCAAACATTTATTATTTACAATTATAATTTTATACAATATAATTTTAAGTCATGTAAACATTTTAACAAAAACATTGAAAATATTTATATGATGAAATTTAATTTAAACCTTAAGTGACTTTCATAAATTAAAAATTCAAGAGGGAGGTTTGTTGTATCTGATGTAGTCAGTCATACTTCTCTAAGCACTTTTCAATAATAAAAACATTGCAAATATTAAATCATTAGGTAATTTAATATAAATAGAAAAGTCATTGTTGTTGACAACCTCCACAAAATTATTAAATTGTATATCACCATCTTTATAATAGAGTTTACTATTATCAATAATTCACTTTGTAATGATGGATAATCAGTGGGATTTATAATAGAGTTTACTATTATCAATAAGTGCAGTGAACTGCATATATTGCCTCCGAAGTTAACAAGAAGTTCGGTTTGTTTGCTTTTAAATGATAAAACTAACTAGTATTTGCTAAGTTACCTTAGACATTGTGCTTCTGTCTCATTGACTTGGATGCGGCAAAATAACAAATGGTTTAGTAAATGGGGCATTTGCTTGAGCATGTGTCCTACAAACAATAAAGAGATAAAAACTTTTGTTATGGATAAGTTCCACAAACGTACGTGGGAGAAAGAGCTAGGGAGAAAGAAGAAGTACTACATTGAAGAGTTTAACCCCACTCATAACCATTAGCAAAAGGCGTACATAGGGGCCAATATTTCTTTGAGATCTAAAATTCTTATTGCTCAATTAAGGACTAATTCTCATCAACTTCGGTGTGAAACAAGGTGCTGGAAAAGGCCAAAAGAAATGTGGGAGGAAAGAGTATGTATTCTGTGCTCTTCCGGAAAAGTGGAAACAGAAAAACATTTCATTTTAGAATGTGAGGCCTTTAAAGACAGCAGGGAAAATTATGTAGGTATTCTGGCAGCTAGTTCTTGGGATAATCTATTCAGCGAAGAGTTTGTCGAGAAGCTGGGAGCGGTTATTGTAAAACTTCACAGGAAAAGGGCCGAATACAAAAGCCAGATGGAAAAGCAATCTATCCCATAGGCTATTTTTAGCCTCGTGGACGTTAAAAATACTTTCTTTCTTTCTTTCTTTCAAGTAACTCTTAATCGAAAGCTCAAGACGTGAGTTTTGTCGACATCAGTGGTCTTGCGAGTGGCAAGTTTCAAGAGTTAGGCTTAGGCGAGTATTCACCCCAACCAAGAATCAATAAGATTGAAAATTCTTAGACAAGTCAAACTGCACTACTTCGTGCTATCTTTTTCTCGACCTAATTATCTAATCATATTTTTCATAAAATTTATTTTAAAAAGCTTTAGATGTTTCTCATTATTTTCAATTTATGTTGATATTAAAAATTTAAGAATTTTATCAATTTTTAAGTACGAATAAGTTTTTATATTAAAAACATTGTAAATAGATTATACGTTATTGGTCCTTGCCTTTAGGCTCAGGGACTATAGGAAATGACTTGTAGTTTTTCTTATTAGCTTGCATGCAAATCGAAATAAATATCAACAATTTACATAGAATTTTCCATTTTTCATTTATTTATGGTATGGATGGGAGCAAAATTATGTTTGAAGGAAGGTGATGGAAGAGGAAGCATACCTGACTGAAGCTAGAGGAAGGCAAGCAAGAACACAGGATCAAGTGAGAGTTGAGTTTGAAATGATGATTGAAAAACCACTGCCCACCAGATTCTTTCGAGAATCGGGTAATTGTCAAATCGTCACTTTGGTCGGCTTACTGGGAGAGTGGGAAGTTTTTTTCTAGAGGATGTATAGAAACTTTATCTCTGCCAATAAAACTTTCATTGGTCGTATTTGGCCTCTTCCCAAGGCTAGGAAAAATTAGTTGTCATGTTTCCTAAGTTTGAGATGAGGCTAGGCAAAATTAATCTTCACATTTCCTAAGTTCGAACTTCAAAAAAATCGAACACAAAGTAATGCTAGGATTGGTATAATGTTAGTTCTAGAAAATCACATTAGATCTCCTATATGAGATTACATATGAGATTAGACAATAAACATTAGACATAGTTACCACCGTCTTATTTGACACATAATGGTTGCATCACCTTTGCAACTCTTCATCGGTAATCTCTGCAAACATGTAATCACTTATTTGGCTTTGGAGATCTTGCTACCGCATAACCTCTTTGTGATCTATGGAGATCTCTTGATTATGTGAGTGCGCTCAGAAGAAATGAAGCTTCATTTAGAGTAACATTTGAAATAAAATACGTTGACTCTTTGGCAATGCAGGGAATCCTCTACTTGTGATATCTAAAAGGACAAAGTCAAGGCTCAAGGAAGTTCTAGTTGCTATGTAGGGTGACCTTGTTCCCTATCAAAGATGTCCAGGAAATGGTCAGTTTTCTCTATCTTATTTTATGTGTAAAACCATACAAAGTTATTGAAAATCATGTAAATGATGAAACCATGCAAGCAGACAATATATAAAATGCAAATTGCATGTTAAAAATAAGAAAAACAAATCCTTCGTCCTAGTGTGGGAACTTTGTCTTTTGTGCTTTCTTCCTTGCTACTAACTATGGCTCTATTTGTTTAACGACAACGATATTTTTTGTATACAGGTTTTACAAATTAACTGAGGTGATTTGAGCATGAACAACAATGACCTTTGAGATTGCAATGTAGGATAAGACAATGAAACAAAATAAAAATAAATAATTATGGTATTGCTTATCATGTATTTAAGTTTCACATGCTTACCATATTTCAGATTTGTTTGTCTACTCTTGGAAGCATGGTGTTGAGCTTGCGAAAAGGAACATTAGATCTTAGGATTTGGAAACAAGAATCACCACAAATCTTGCCTTCACAGTCTACCTGTCTAGTGACCTCCAAGGGCCATGCCTTCCTAGCCAAAACACAATGTAGACTTACACTTGCACAATTTGTCAACAATCTTGGTAAAGATAAGGAGGGTTGAGGCACCAAGGAATTTACCCAAGAAAGAATTAGGATCCGCTTGAAAGAAATGGAAAGAGTGTCGCTTCGTCCATCATCTCAAGAATCATGATGTTGAGCTTTGCACCCTACTCTCAAATCACTTTAGTTCTAAGAACTCAAATAAACAAAGAAAAAAAATAAGGGTTGTAGTTAATAAAATAAAAGATCCAACGTCATTGGTCTTCCATTCAAGGAGGATTATGAAGGAGTTATCATGGATAGAATTTAAATAGGTAGAGAACAAATCATACATGTGTCTTGTTATTTGAGAAAATATGTATAGTAGCCTAGTCGAGAGCATAAACTAGAGCTCTAAGAGACAATGGCAGTGTTCTTAACAACTTGAAGAGTGGAATGTGTTATCACATAAGGTTGTCAAGGGCCATAGGTGTGTGTCGATATACGTGAGTCTGTAATTTTTCCCTGTCTCTATCCATTTCGAATCGACAAGTCTTAAGTTTGTCCCCTTTCGGCATGTAAAGTCGTCTTATGTGTGCCCTGGTCTCCCTCAATATCTTAACCGAAAGAAATCGTGGCCCCAAGCCCCTCTGTTTTTCTCCAAGGATGAACACTTGTCTCCTTTTTCCAGTCACTGGTCTCCCTGTTTTCCCAGCCCACAACCAATCATCCAAATCCTTGTTCATGAAGTCCACATCCATGGACACAAAATGCAACATTCAAAGCAGCCCATTTCGGGCTTAAAAGCAACAGGCAGTTTTAATCTTTTAGCGATAGAGATTCCAAGAGCAGTTCAGATCAATGGCTCAAGGGCCTTTGGAATGTCAAAATCGCACGAAGTATGGCGCCATAGCAAAAGGTCTGAAGTCCCAAGGCCCGAAGCGAGCATGAGTCGTTGATCTCGAGGGGGACAGGTGGCATCCGATCCAAGTGTTCCGGGAAGTGAGCTTCG
>JASDQU010754981.1:12777-23108 GCA_032191745.1 Picea mariana | reverse complement strand
AAAATGGGTGAGGGTTCAAGGTAGCATAAGGTAGTTTATTTATGCATAAACCCCCCTTAGACCCCCTCACCTTTCCCCTCTTGTGGTATCATATCCCTTATAGGCGCTCAAGTTAAGCTAATATGTGCATTCTTCTTTATCAATTGCAAAAAACACACATGTGCAATATTCACAACACCATGGTATGGTGTCAATGTGGCAAAGTTATAAATCATCCATGCGAAGTATTTAAGAATTTAATTACAAAAATTACAAGAGTAAAATTTTGGGTATTACACTAAACCATCCAAGAATGAGAAGTACTTTTTTTTTGCTAGGAAATCTAGTATTTGGTCAATGAAAGGCAAGGGGAAATGGTATTTCCTAGTGTCTTTGTTGAGTTCTTTGTAATCTACATTTTACATTATTCTTAGGCACAATAACCAAGGGTGCGACCCATTCACTATCATAAATAGGATAAAAAAACTTGCATCTAAGAGTTTGTGTAATTCTCCTTTGATAATGTATTTTAAGGTAGGGTTCATCATTGTTTGAGGTTTCCTAATGGGAAAAAAATCATCCTTTATGTAAATGTGATGAGTAAAAATGTGGGGATGATTCTTAAGGACAACCTACAATTTTTACTCTTGGTTAGCAGTCAAGTTAGTGTTGATTTTTAGATTTTTTGAAGGATATATTTCCATTGTTTTTACTAATGTTTCATCAATATTAGTAGTGAGTAAATATTTCCATAAACCCTATTGGATGCAGACCCAGTCAGGGGAAAAGGCTATTTTTGGGAAGAGAAGCATGAAGGGAAGAAATGATAGCTGGAAGGAAAAGCAACACRTGCRAGGMGYGCATGCAAGGAAGACCTAATGATGTTAGGGTTAGGGTTTTTGCAATGTATTGTAATGGATGATGAGACAAGAATATAAATAAGTAGTACTCAGGGGACAAAAGGGGATGGAAAAGAGACCAGTGGAACAAGGAGAGTCCATAAGTTGTAAGGTTTGTAAGAAATGTACTATTCCATAAGCTAGTGAGCTAGAGAAGTAGTGAGCGACTTGATCCTGAGGGTTAGATCGCAGACTGAGGAGTCTGGTGCAATCTATTTAGACTCACAGGGATTGGGGAGCCTGTTGAGAGTGTAAGATCAAAGATTGTAAACATGCACGGTGTGATATATTACTGACCCATAATAAAGAGCTTGAAAGCCATATCTTTGTGGACGTAGCTCAGGAGGGGGTGAACCACAGTAACACTTGTGTTGTGTGATCGAATGTATGCATATGTAATGTTGTTAATTATTGGATGTTAGATGAATGAATGAAGGAACTAGTTAGATCTGATATTTCACTTGCATGAATAGAATGACTGCTCTAATTAGATGTTAGACTGAATAAATAAAGATCACAAGGTACAACCGCAGATCTCCACTCCTTCCTAGGCTGCAAACACCTGAGTATTGTAGTCACCCATAAAGCTATCTCAGGTGAGACTGCGCATTAGACCTTGTGTGCTGCGTTGCCTTCTGGGTTACTAGGGGGGTCGATAGTTTTAGAGGGATTTTGTTGGAATCTTGTTAAATCTAAACCTGGGTCAATCTATGACAGTAAGGTAGGAACAAAGTAGGTAACCGAAAAAGTAAAATAAACAAATAAAATCCAACAAATGGTTCTGTTGCCGGTTAGTTGGAACAGGATGGGATTGAGCGAATGAGATCTGTGGAGGACACATCAAAATAATTCTAGATAGAATGACAAGACGTTAAGAGAATGTGAATCTAAAAGGGGATATTAATACTATGGATCCCAACGAAGGAAAATATAATGAGATGGTTGAAAAAAAATAGATGGAGTTTGCGTAGAAAGATAACAGAAACCATAAGTTAACACCACGCAAATATCTGGACAAGTACGTATTCAACGACTTGCATGAAGTATTTTTTTGTGATTTCCCACATGTGTTGCAGGAGTGGATATCAAGGTTGAAAGACAACCATCCTACAAATCGGATCAGATAGCTAGAGTGGAATCCTGTAGAGATCACACAGTTACAACAATTTGATAATAAATTTACGCATGCAGTAGATTTCTGGATAGACAACATTGTTGCAAGATTTATCACAGAATTTGCAGTAGATACAATGAATTCTTACAACGCAGTGGATCAAGAGTTCTTGAAGGGACCTCAAAGTAGGTATATCAGATCGTTATATACTTCTATTAATATATTACTATATAAAAAGGTGTAATGACAATGGCTTAAGACAACTAAACTTCTTTGTGTGCATGGGGGAAGGGGGGAAGCACTGACATGAGAAGGAGAAATATAGGGAGAAATGGATAAAGGAAAGAAGGAGGAGGCCTTGGACCCAATCATGATGGAAGAAGAACATATCAAGAAGATCATGGAAACAACTGGAATAACACACAGTGGAGTACCCTACTGATATAATATGAACACCAAGAAGAGAGCCATAGCAGCGAGGGAGGGATTGGAAAGTGACGAAGAATAGGTAGAGGATCTCCGGGATGTGGAGCAGATTGAGGAAATCTTGCGCACAAAATATGAGAGAAAGACGAGAGGTACAAGAGTGGGAATAGAAGGCATCACTCCTATTCATATCAATGTCAGTGTGGAACCCATAAACCCATGTGTGACTAATACACCAATAGGAACACCACCATTTAGACAACCGAATTTCGGGAGAAGGAAGACAACAAGAAGTACATCTACACTGGGAACAACAATTGGGGGAGCCAGTTCAGGAAGCATTAGTCAAGTATATACACCACGCAAAGGTAGTAGTTCAACATTCAGGATGGCAGGACATAATCCCACCATCAGGTTACCAGAATTCAAAGGAGAGGCATCGAAGGACCCTAAGAAACACTTGTTCATTTGCGAAAAGATTTGGGAAGCAAAACAAATCACAGATGAGGACACTAAACTTGCACAATTATGCATCACTCTAAGATATCATGCACTATATTGGTACATGAGCTTAGCTGCAAATAGTCCGCCAGGGACAACCAGAATGATTGGAGATATCAAAAAGCTATTGATAAATGAATTCCAGAAGCCTAGCTCAGAAGATCAATACATGAACGAGATTGTAGAGATTAAACAGAAACCAGGAGAATCTATATAGGATATTTACCAGAGATTCAAACGATTGAAGGGAAAGCTAAAGTATGTCATGACATATATGTAGCATAGGCATCTATTTGTCAATTCACACTCGCACACTTGAAATAACCCTCGCGACAACAAAAGTTTCAGACTCAGGCAGAGGCTTTGCAGGAAACCCTACAACTGGAAGAGAACCAATATCAGAAGACCAATCCATCCATAGAGGAGATGAAGGAGGATCTGAAGAAAATAACATTCCATCTAAACTAGAACAAATGTAAGGACAAAATAGAAGCCATTTGGTATACCACATGTAGGACACAAGGAAACCATAAGAATGAATTCCCAACATTCACACAGTACATGGAAACATGACTGCCAAACCCTTTT
The DNA here is from genome assembly GCA_032191745.1 of Picea mariana. Classification (NCBI taxonomy): domain Eukaryota; kingdom Viridiplantae; phylum Streptophyta; class Pinopsida; order Pinales; family Pinaceae; genus Picea; species Picea mariana. Next base: position 19,601 of record JASDQU010754981.1, on the reverse strand, counting down.
CCCATAGGAGGACTATGGTGTGAGATATGTAAGAAACAAGGGCATGATCCATATCACTATCCAATGATGCAGAAATACCAGACAATACGTAAGATTTCATATTGCAACTTTTGCAAGTCAGTAGGCCATTGTTGTGTTGGTTTTGTCACTTGGGTGAGCAAAAAAACAACACTTGCATGCCTAGTTGGGCCTGCGTACCTGAATGTGACGTGAGAAAAATGCTCCCCCGGGTCCAAGTTCAGATGATGACCTGGGGAGTGTGACTGTGTAGATGGAGGGACCATGATCCCGTGGCTGAGAACAGATCGAGAAACTGAGGCTCTAGGATCCTATAACTGAGTGTGGAAGTTTGGAAAACGAGACTATATGTGGTTGGTGGGTCCACGATGCCACCTCATTTGTACCCGTGGCTATAGTGATTTGACGAGAGCATTTGGAGGAGATTTGGAGATTATGAGAGTTCGAGTCGACCAATCCGAGAATTGTGAGAGTCAAATTAGTGGTCCCATTCTCCTGCATAATGTCAATTTGATAGATTTGAGTTAGGGGGTGTATGGATGGCTGCACAAGGGTAGTTTATACCCATTTTGTGTAGGGTAGGGGGTACCTATTTTGTATCTATAGGGGTGAGGGGAATCTATGGCCTACGTGCGATGTATTTTATATTTTGTAAACACTGGTGTATATATATATATATATATATGTTTGGATCTTTCATGTCTACATGTGTTTGATGTTTTTTATGATGTATGATGTCTAATCTATATGTTGTGACAAATGTATGATGCTTTATGTATATGTGATGATGTTGTAATGTGACAAATGCCAATCTAACACTAGGTTAGCCATATTATCTGCTATTTGATTAAATTGTCTTGGAATATATGTAAATGTGATTGAATCAAAGTTGCAAGATAAGAGTCTAACTTGCAGGTGTTTGAGAAAGAGACAAGGATCACAAACACAATTTACATTGTTGAGCTGCAAGACGACAAGATGGGAATCCAATAAAACGCTAAGGTGACGAATGTGGCAGTGACTGGCCTCGCCAAGGAGACCAATAACGATGGCATATTATTCTTGGTTGTTGGTGGCTGAGCACAAACATATCCTGCTGTAGTGGAGCAGTACATGTGAGGGAGTATAGAGGGCCCAAGTGGCCGAAGAAAGATTCTATGTCCAGAGGCTAACACCATCAGCATAACCGATGTGGTAGGATGATCAATGATGCATCTGTCAATAACACAAATGATAAATTAGACATGAGGAGTGGTGGCGAAAAAGAAGATTAAAAATTCTACAAATGTGTACAAAGAAAAATCCTAAGGTAGAATGGCTATGCTTAGGCGTAAAAATTATTTAAGTACAACCCGTTGACTGGTTCTTTGAGAGGATATCCTTCTAGAGAGGCCATGATGTATGTGCCTTTAGTGAGGTAGTGTTGGAAAATGTAGGGTCCATGCCATAATGACTCGAATTTCCCATGGCCGAGAGTATCATGGGTGATATCGTAGGCTAGGACGAGATCTCCTTCGTTGAATGAATGAAGGTTGACATGGTGGTCGAAGGTGGATTTGGACCATTTTTTAGCTACCTCATTGTTCTGTAATGAAGATCGACGATCTTCATCCAATGAATCTAAGGTCAAAAAGTGCTGCTCCATTGGAGAAGTGTCAGGTAATAGCTCAATGGAAGTGCGTAACATGAGAATTTCACACTCAATAGGGAGGGTGGCTTTGATCCCATGGATGAAGTGGAACGGTGTAAAATCGGTGGCAGTTTTGACTGTCATGCGATAATCCCATAACAATGAAAACAACATTTGATTCTAGTTGGTCTTATGTTTGTTGACGGTACGCTGTAGTATGGTTTTGAGGACTTTGTTTTCAACCCTGACGTGTCCATTGGACTGAGGGTAGTATGGGGAGGAAAAATCATGGGAGAATCCTAACTTTGAGGAGAGTTCGGTGAAGATCTCATTCTTAAAGTGTTTACCGTGATCAGAAACTAACTGTAATGGGACTCCGAATCGGGTAATGACATGGTTGAAGAAAAATCACGTTGCTATGTCAGCGGTATTGTTTAAGGTGGGCATGGCTTCGACCCATTTGGTAAATTAATCGACTGCCATGATGATGTACTTGTGTCCATTATTGGATGGAGGATTGCAAGTCATGAAGTCGATGCCCCATTTGCAGAAGGGGCTAGAGGTGATCACTGGATGTAGAAGCGCGGGTGGCGCTCGTGCTTTGTTTGCATAGAGTTGGCATTTGTCGCATCACTTGACATCATGGATGCAGTCATTAAATAGTGTGGGATAGAAGTACCCTGCTCGAATGAGTTTTTGGGCGGTGGACATACCCGAGAGGTGGCCACCACAAGCGCCGCTATGGCAATCGTTCAAGACTCTGTCAGCTTCGTTGATGGTCAGACATCGACAAAGAATGGTGTCGACCCCACGTCGGTATAAGACATCTCTGATGAGGAGGTATCGAGGGGCCTGAAGGAGAATGTGTCGATGATAATTTTGAGAGAGGTGAGACCGAAACTTCTATGTCTAAAGGTAGATGAGAAGGTTGCCATACCAGGGGTCATCAGAGGGGATGAAGAAGAGGTGTTCGTTGGGAAAATCTGTATTGACGGGTGAATCTTTAGCATCGGAGGTAAAATATGTGATGATTTCAGCGAGGATAAGTTCTTTCTTGCTTTTGGGAGTTGAAACTCTAGGTCGTATTCCTGAAGGATAACGATCCATCGAAATTTTTTTCCATTAATTTGTTGTCGACTAAGCAAGTACTGCATGGGGTTGGAATTTGCTACAACTTTGGTAGCTCGAAGCAGGATATAGTGTCACAACTTTTGGACTACGAGGACAACGACGAAGGAGAGTTTCTCATCTTGATTGTATTTCAGGGGTGGTCTTGAAAGATTTTTATTGATGTAGTAAATGAGATGTTCACTCCCATCATCCCCTAATTGGACAAGGACTCTTGCTACTGAGACGACTGAGGCTGACAAGTAGAGGATGTAATTGCAATCATAGTCTATAGGACTTATCAAAGGGGCATTGGATAGGGCCACTTTCAAATCATCAAAAGTGCTTTGAGCATGTTCATCCCATTGAAATGGGATATCATGATGCAGTAAGCGCGAGAGTGGTTTAATCTGGGACAAAGCGACGAAAAAGTTAGCTTTGTCTTGTAGGCTCTGTAGTTGGCGTAAATTACTAGGTGGTGGAATTTCCGTGATAGCTTGGACCTTGAAGGGCTCCACTTTGATTCTATGTTGGGAGAAAATGAACCCAAGAAGGCGTCTGATGGTGACACAAAATACAAACTTGAGGGGGTTCAAGCGGATATTGTATTGGAGATATCGTTGAAAAATGATGTGTAAGTTGTCTAAATGTTGAGTTCGCTTCTTGGATCGAGCAGTGAGGTCATCCAAATAAGTGAGGATGATGCGAGCAAGGTCATGGAAAACATAAGTCATGTCCCATTGAAACATAGCACCTGTGTTCTTGAGTCCAAAAGGAGTAACACGATAAGAAAAAGTACCCCACGAGGTAGTAAAAGCAATTTTATACTGATCTGCTGGATGGATTTGGATTTGATTGTAGCCGGAGAACCCATCCATGAAGGACAAAGCCTCGTGGCTGGCACAATCATCGATAATTTGGTTGATGAAAGGGGTTGGAAAGTTGTCTTTGGGACAAGCATGGTTGAGATCGCGAAAATCGGTTCAGACGTGAATAGTACCCTATTTTTTATTAACAGGGACGGTGTTGGAAACCCATGAGGTATACGCAATGGGGTAAATGAACCCAACAACACATAACTTGTCAATTTCAGCTTTGATAGCCACAAATTTGGATGGGTGAAGGGGGCGTTGCTTTTGACAAACTGGGGTGACATATGATCATGTTCTGATGCAATGTTCGACTATAGAAGGATCGAGGCCGAGCATCTCCGTATATGACCAAGAAAAAATATCCCAGCCGTATTCTTGAAAGAGAGCTTTGTAAGCCATGATTTCTTCAAGGGAGCATGCAGTGCCAATGGTGATTTCTTCTACGATTCCTGCTTTAATGGAAATGTCGATTTTGACGGTGGGGGAGATATTGGTCATGTTGCCTTCTTCATCTGGGGCAGGAATAGGGTTGTTGAAGCAATCTATATTCCCTGCAAGAATAAAATAATTGGTTTCGATTGTACATATGGAGGATTGGCTAGGAGGGTGAAAGGCCTCTTGTGAGAGAAAAAAGCGCTCGGTGATGGAGCACATTCCATGGGAAATCGAGGGTAGTGAGTTCCTCTAGGATATCTTCGTCGCAGTGGAAAATGAGAGAATACAAGGGATCTGAGGAGGTGACAGGGGGTATTGTTAAAGTGTGATTGTCCTCAAGTGGTGAGGATGTAGAGGGGATATCACATACTAGATGGGAGGGATCACTTGACATAAACCAAATGTTCTGGCACTGTGGGTGATAAACTGTGGTAGGGGGAAATATTTCCTATGGGAGATTTACCAGAGAATTGGGAGGATTTGGGGGAATGTCCTCAGACAGTCGATCTGTGAACCATGGAGGGATGGGAAGTGACACAGGTTCAAGGGAAGTAATATTGATAGTATCTAGAGAGTGCAATACCAGTGGTGGTGTGGTTGGATGGGGTTGAACATTGGTTGAATGACGACCTCAGTATGTAACAATCAAAGGACATCGATATGTAAAGTGATAAAGTGAGTCACATAGAGTGCAAGGGAATCGCATCCATTCATGGACTGAGGAAGAGACACAACGAATTTCAATGATGTGAGCACCAGAAAGTGGTGCCAGAGAGGGATCTTGCTGAAATTTTTGGCGTACTGCAGCTAGCGTCTGGTGAAATTGAGGTAGAGTTGGGAAATGATGAGTGTAGTGGCCATATTCTGAACAAATGGCACAAGCGAATTTGGTTCGCATCCCTTTACTGCCTGCAGTGGTGGACGCAGTAGTAGCATTAGACATTCTTGGTGAAGCGACAAGTGATGTGGTTTCTAGTGGGAGTTGGATTCGATTGAGTAACTCGGGAAGAATAGGACATCTATTAGTGGGATCTCCCTCTCTTTCGCATAATGCACAAGGAGGTTGAACTCAGGGAGGAAGTGGAGCTCTGGGCTCTTTCTTCTTCCTTCTTCCCCTAGCAGTGGCAGTGGTTCCAGTAGTTGAGGGTGAGGGTGGTGCAACCAAAGCCTGTACTGGAATCTACATCAGGATTCCCTCTGGTTGAGGAACCATCGTGGGTGGGTGAAGATACCATACATGGATGGAAAGCACCATGTTGGGAAGGGTAAGCGTCGTGGCTACCTGAAATGATTGAACTCTAGGTGGGGGGTAGAAGAAGTGAATTTGAGTAATGGCTTGAGGAATATTCTCCCAAACCGGGATTTTCCCCTAGAGGGGGGGGAAATCAAAGAGAAGTGGTGTAGTAGGGTTCTCAAGAAATTCTTGAGGTAATAGTTCTTCAACTGGTGGAGCGTTGAGGTGTGGATAGGCCTCAGTGGGAGGAATGGTGTCTCCGATGTCGGTTCCATTAGAAGATATGAAACACACTTGTGCTAAAGGGTGTATGAGAGGTGGTGCTCCATGGTATGCCCCCAACAAGGATGGGTCCTTGAAAATTCCGGGACCCATGCCAATGAGCGGATATGCATATGAGCTAGTGCAGACAAGAGGCAAAATGTTATCAATGTTGGCAGAGTGGTTAGGCTCATACTGTGTAATTTGGTCGATGGTGACGATTTTCCCATTGTGGGGGAACATCATCGTTCAAAACACAGAAGAGGCTACTGTATTCATAGCGTACATGTAGTTAAGTCCAAACAATATATTGTAATTGAGTGGGGTGTCGATAACTTCAATGTCGATGAGGATATTTTTTTCCCCAAGTTCGACGAGGAAATTTTGGAAGAGCCCTTCAGGGGAGGATGGTTGACCATCATAGGCTCTTAAGGTGATGGTGGATGGTACTAGCTCAGGGGAGCCTAGTTTCTGCCATACAGTTTTGGACATGATGCATGTGGATCCACCTTTATCGATGATACACTGATGAACTATGATGTTCCAAATCTTTACTGGTATCTGGAAAGCTACCAGAGCGGGGAGGCGTGGTTCTCCGCTATCTAGATCAAATGTGATGAGTCTAGTATCACCTGGGTGGACTGCCCCCAAGGTGGGAAGTAAGGATTTCCGCTGAGTTGGAAAGGTTTGGAGGACCTCCAATACAGACATGGCTGTAGGGGACTGTGCTAAGTCATCGACTAGATTGTAATTGTGTGTTTCCCTAGCCTGAGGATTATTGACATTCTGTCGCAATGGAATGCGAGGTATACGAATGGTAGGTTCAGTATTAGGGCGTGGAATCATAAAGGGTTGTCTAGTTTTAGATGGAGCTATTTCTGAGGTGGTTGGAGTAGATTCATGGGGGACACCGTATTGACAACCGCATGTTTGCAAAATAATCTCTTCTTTGCTGGTGAGGAGGATATTGCAATCAATCGAATTTCCAGGGTGGATGGGCCTTGGGTTTTGATACTACCCCATTTGTGGTGGGGCAAGGTGTACCTAGTATTAGGTATGCATCACACCTTGGTGTGGAATAGGGTTTTGCAACACAGCCGAGGGTGGTTGTTGCAAGTATTGTTGTGGGGCCTGTTGAGGGGCATGCAACGTTGGAGGACGTGGTGCGTTCATGGATTATTTCATCCGTTTGAAGTCAAAAATTTGGGGACAATGGTGAGTATAATGCCCATACTCACCATGAAGAGTGCAAGGGAAGTTCGTCTTG
>JASDQU010754980.1:14003-33916 GCA_032191745.1 Picea mariana | reverse complement strand
TAAAAGAGAATTACATGTAGCCAATTGGAGGATGAGATAATTTTTATTTCACTATCATTCTTGAAGTCAAAGTTGAATAAAAATCTTGATAAAAAATCATTACATAGTTTCCGCTAATAATGCACATGTTATGGAGAGTTTCGTGTAACTAATAAAGAGGTATGCTTATTGGTGCTTGTATCACATGGAAAAATTAACTTATATAATTCAGTATAATTTATTTCTTCATTAATTTTCTTCAACTCAATTTTGGGAGTTGGTATGTAGTAGGTGTTGATATTATGGTAGTTGCAAGAGATATTTACCTCAACGTCTAACCCTGAAAAGAATATAATATTCTAGGAAGTAAGAAGAAACCCTAAAGCATTGAACATAACCCTAGAAGACAAGTCGGCTCAAGGAAACAATTTATATTAAGTATTTAACCTCCAAAATGAGAAATCAGGCCAGACAACTCAGGAAAACAGTATAAATAGAAGTAGAAAGATCTCATTTGGTACACAATAACTCGAAATTTCAGCTGGGAAGAAGTGCACACTGCAGAAACTGGGCAAGTGTGCAAGTCTGGGTAGTAATTGTAGCTGCAGCTACTACAATCTGTATTCTCGGTTTAGGCTCAGAATTTCAATTGGTTATGGTTGGACTTTCTGATCAGTCTTGCTTGGTGCATTAGCCTTTGTTTTCTATTGGTTTTCTTTCGGAATCATTCTTAGTCAAGGTTAAGGTGCTCGGGGGTGGCTTCGAACTATGGTTGGGTGACAATATTGTTATATTGTCTATGGTTAAATGAGCACATCCATTATTTCTAACAGGTTATGGGCCCACACTATCTTCAGACAGTCTAACCACTGGAAGATAGATTGGGAGGATTTTCTCAGTTGCAGTTGCAGTTGCAACTAGTTTTTGCTGCAACAACGAAACCCTAACCCTCTCGTTGAGGCACCTTAAGTGAAGAGATTGACCTAATTTTTGGATATACTAGTGTGCCCTAGCCTAGCGCACCTCCTGATACTCTCAGCAAGCCAAGACATCAAGTTTGAGTTTTTGGTCAAAGTCAAAGTTTCAACAAGTCAAAGTAGTTATGACTTAATCTATGAAGTTAGAAGGGGATTCTAACTTCAGAGCATGGAAGACAAGGATTGACCTCATCCTTTCCAAGAATAAAGTGTTGGATATCGTGAAAGGAAAGATCATGAAACCACAATTCGAAGAAGGAAAAGAGAAGGAACCTCAAAAAGTTGAAGTTATGGATAAGTTCAAAGACAATGACATCAATACCGTGAGTATCATAGTGCACTATATAATAGACCACTTGATACCCTACATCTCCCATATTGAATCATCTAAGAAGATGTATGATTCCCTAACAAACCTATTCTCAATCATAAAAATTGGACAAGTAATGAGTCTGAAGAATGAGCTCCGTGACATGAAAATGAATGATGATGAAAACATAACATCATACCTTGTGAGAATCTCTTAGTTAAGAGATCAACTACAAGATATTGAAGAAATCATTTCAGAGAAGGAACTGGTAAATATAGTACTCAATGGTAAAGAACATTAAGACATTACACCAGATAACTTGAAAACAAAATTAATTGCTCTTACTCATTACTGCATCATTCATGAAACATGATAGGAAGTAGTTCTTCTCCAAGTCCAATCACATGCATATGATGAAAATATATTGTATTTGGTCCAAAAGGACTTCTCAATTGATAGTAGTCTCAAAATAATTCTTAACAACCAAAAAAGAAAGAGTTCTTACAACGACCATTGACCCTTTGCTAATTGGCCCATGTCTTTATTTATAACATAAAGTTTTAACTGAAACTAATGGCTTAGTGCAGTTTAAACAAAACAAAAATCGCCATGTGGCATTGTCTTTTAACAACTTATTTAACAGTCATCCTGAGATACTTCTTGGAAAGGGTGACTTCTTTCATGTTCAGTCCAGCTGACAAACATTTCTTCACAAGTTTGGGCCCATGGAAATCTATGTTGTTCCATTGGGGCCGCATATATTCCCCTGATGTCTACTGCATGTGCTCAGTCCTTTATTAAACCAGAGTTCAACTGTTGTAGCATGGTTTGGGCTTTGATAGGATGTTCTGCAAATTTTTGCACTTGTCTTGGACTCACATTGGCTATCTTTGCGAACTCTTTGGTCCATAGTGCATCTTGTTCGACATGCAGTTTGACCACGTCCCTCAGGTCAATGAAATTATCGAGGGTTCTGAACTCAGGGAGCCTGACGTCCTTTATCGCTCTATTGATTCTTCTTTAGTGTTTCTTTTAGGTTCATCGTCGAGATCACGAAGCAAGCTTTGTTTGGCATTCTGGGTTGAGATAGTTTAGTGATCAAGCAATATCATGTAAGGTACCAACAAACATAATGGACTAGTACGTACCTATGGAGCTCATTAGTCTCGATTGTTTAATACTTACATGATCCCAGTTGCTCCTTTGTATGACCTGCGATGTCTTTTATCCACGTCGCTACTCCTCTTTAGTTTAAACAAGTCACATCAAAGCGCCATAACGTGGAAAATATGTGGGTCGAAACTGTCATAGTAGCTGCTCGACCTTTGGGGCTAGGAAAATATGCCAGAGTTGAGCATGCGTGTGTACGCTCCTAGAAGGTTAGATACCATAGTAAGAAATTTGTTAAATGCCTCCAGAATCCATGTCACCAAGTGTGTCAACCATCATTCATCAATAATGGAAGCTGTGGAGTTTAACGAGATTGGAATGATCGTACTTCACATCCCCTGCAACTCCGATCGACGGTGTTTTATGCATTCTGGATTACATTCGACAAGCAATTGTGATGCGTTAAGTCTGCAAGACATCCTATCACGAGGCGTGAGTGTTATTTTTGGTACGCTTTGGTTTGTTCCTTTGTTTCGCTATAAATTCTAGGAGTTTTGTGGGGAATTCCATGCATAAGTCAATTTTACCTCTATAGTGCTGGTCTTGTGGGTTTATTTAGACGTAACTCAATGTAATGGTCCTTTATCATCTGTAGATGCCCAAGACACTACGTTGTTTCACTATGGGATCCCCTTCGAACAAGGGATGGGGTTTGTGAGGCAGCTGGAGTGCCAGGTCCGAGTCCCAACATGCTTGGGATTATTTCTTATTGGGTTCTAGTGTCCTTGAAGCTTCGACAGGAGGCACAAGATTTTGTTCGGAGAGGGTGTTGACGTCTCTAGTAGAAGCTAGGGTGGAGAGAATTACACCTAAAGGAGGTATGCTTGGGGCTGTGCCCCCATAGGAGCAGACACCATGGAGAAGGGGGAGGCCTAGGAAAGATATGGGAAAAAGGGAGGAAGACCACCTCCCAGCTGAGCTGAGTGTACATCTCGTCGTTGAGGGGTCTATGACACTTACTAACTGGTCGGGGCCTGTGGGGACTACTAGTAAAGAAATTAGGGGATGAAAGGGGAGGGCGAAAGCACTGGGTTATTCCATCAAGAGTTCCATCCAGTAGTTAGAGCAGGCCCAACTTGCTATAGCTGAACTCTACCAAGAAAATAGAGAGTTGTGGCACCAGTTTGCGGTGAAGAACCAGGAGGTATCGACATTGTAGGGTCACGAAGGAAGCATGGTTTGGCTCCAGAGACAGCTTCGAGAAGCTCAAGACACAATTGTGCAGATGCACATGCGCAAAAGATATCAGCGAAAGAGGAAAAGGAAGCGTTACAGGGTGCGAGAAGTAGTCCAGGAGAGGATGCGCACGTAGGAGATGCATAGTGGGCGAACCCTTTCCTTGCGTTCCCTGAATTGATTCTTAACATTTCTTCTCTTTTGTAATAAGGGTATTATATTCTCACTGTGACCAGGTCAGTCAGTAAATACGCCAATGATATCTATTTGTAGGTGGCCCAAGTTTAGCGGGAAATATTTTTTAATTATATGAAAGTTTGAAGCGTCTTGAATGTATCTCGTATATGTAAATTAACTGTGTTATTTATCTGAGTTTTTCGTGCAAATTATGGTATTTTACAATTTTTATTATTTCATTGTAAATTTGTTGATATGTTCCCTTTAAAACTTCTGATATTGATTGATGCTAACGTGGCGTTATTAACCTTGGGTTTTTAAAAGTATTTGAACATAAAATTTAGCATTCAGAAGGTTGGTAAGGATTACACTTAGGGACTCTACTCACGTCGAAAGCACTAAGGGAAAAATATACTGCGACTGCCTAAACTTGGGTGGTGTTGGGGGTTGACATTTTTAAAAAATGTAAAATTAATGTGTATTTTATTCTATAACTCCCCGACACCGAAATCGCATTGGTGTCGGCGGCTGGCGATACCGCTCCTCTCCTCGCGCGACACTTACTCTTTCATTTTTTTTCCGAAGCCGGACAGATCGGTCTTCGGCGATACTCCTGCTGAAGTTTAATCGTAAAAAAGGAAATACCTTCGTTTGCCGACGTCGATGAAGATCGGTGCTCGGTTATTTTAAACTTCTCAAATGATTTTCGTCACCTCTAACCTTTACCAATTCCAAACTTCTAAGTGTGCATAGATTAAAAACTAGTTTTCCAATTCCTTAAGTAGTTTTTAAGTACCCTTTAATGTTTAAGATGATTCTTTGTTGAGTGTTCAAGCAAACTTTAGAAAAAAACAAATATGAAAAATAAGCGCAGGTATTAGTTTCATACTGAAGGCAAAACAGATAGTGCAAAGGATCAAGTGGTACCCAAAAGGTAAAAAAAAATGGACATAGACATTTAGGGTGTTTTGAGTGCTCAACAAATGGAAATTCACTGGGCGAAAGCAGAATCTCTATTCCTCCTTTGTTTCCTTTGACCCCGACTGATGCCCCAATTTTTTTTATTGGAAGTATTGTTTTAGGGCTTGGCCATTTATTGGGAGGGCATCCGGTTTTCCCCCTCATACTCTGCAACCGATAAGTGCCTTCCCTGATTTTCTTAGCTATCTGGAAAGGTCCAAGCCATAGACTCTAAAACTTAGAATGTTTCCCTTTAGGTTCATTTTCTTTGTTCCACTTCAGGACTAAGTCTCCTACTTCAAAATTCTTTTCTTTGGCTTATTGAACCATCTTTTCACTATCTGTTGGTGAGCTATGAATTTTGACTTATCCTTTTCTCTCTCTTCTTCTATAATGAGGAGAGTGTTAATCCATTGTTCCATGGCCAACGAGGGTTCTTCGTTGGAATATTGGGCTAGCTGAAGAGACCCTATACCAAAAAGTATGGCTTCTTGCCCATAAACCAAAAAGTATGGGGAATTTCCTATAGCTTCTTTGGGTGTGAACCTATCGACCCATAGAGCATTATATATTAGATTATGACAATTTATTTGGTTATCTGTAACTGTCTTCTTTAATATCCTTACCAGGTTTTTATTAGTCGATTCAACCACACCATTTCCCCGGGGATAGTAATTTGCAGAGTACTTGATTATGATTCCTTTTTCCAGAGCAAACTCTATCAATAGGGTGGAATAAAAGTAAGATGCATTATCAAAGACTAGAATAGAAGGGACAACAAACCTCGTGATCAGATTTTGTTCTATGAATTGGATCACTACCTTCTCGTTTACATGAGTCAGAGGGATGGCCTCTACCCATTTCGTGAAATAGTCGGTGGAAGTAAGAATGTACTTGTGCAGTTTTGAGGAGCTAGGAGTGATTTCTCCTATGATATCCAATCCCCACTGCTCGAAAGGATGAGAGACAGTAACAAGTTGGAGTGGGACTGTCACTCTTTTCTCCTTTCCAATGCTTATTTGACAAGTCTTACATTTTCTAGCGTAAGTATGAGCGTATTTGAACTAGGTGGGCCAATCATAGCCGGCTCTCAGAATCTTATGAGTGGTAGTGTTTCTTGCAAAATATCCCCCAGTGGGGCCATCATGGAGTTCTTTCAGTACCTTGTCTGCATCTTCTCATTCGAGACATATTAATAGTACCCCATCAAAATTGATCTAGAAGAGCATCAAATTTATAAGACGATATCATGCAGATTTTAATCTCAGGGCTCTCCTTTCTCTAGGGTTGAGGTTTTAGGGACAAGTTCTGTGATGTAGAAGGTAAGTTAAATATTTATACCAGGATTCTTTTCTTGGGGATATGTATTCTACTTCACCACATCATAGTGCCATTTTGTTTTCCCATCCAAAATCTTCATTTACTTGATCCTGGGCCTCGACTGCAAGATTGCACAAACATTGTCCTTTTACTAGTTTTGCAGGTTTTATATCTAGATCAAATTCCTGAACTACCACCATCTAGTTCCCCCTTCTTTCCTCCATTTCTTGTTGGGTGAACAAGGATCAGACTGCAGGGTGTGGCACAATTACTTTAGTGTGATTCTTGAGGATGTAAGACCTGAAATGTTTTACTGCCTTATAAAACGCGTAGGCATGTTTGTCTACAACAGGATAATTGATCTCAACTCCTTGAAGATTAGTACTCATAAATGACACCGAGGCTTCATTTTTTCCATCATCCTTCTGGGTCAAAACTGCAGCTAGCGATTGATCAGATGCGAAAGTATAAAGGAAAAATTCTCTATTGAAATCGGGACTTCGCAACATCGGGGCCTGGGAAATGGCAACCTTGATATTGTTGAAGGCATCTTTTCGCTCATCAGCCCACTTAAATTTGGCATCTTTGCGAATCATCTTTTGTAAGGGTTTGATGATTTCTGCGAAGTCGGGAGTGAACTTCCTCAAAAATTGATTTGCCCAAAAAATGACTACATAGATTTCTTGTTATGGGGTAAGGGAAGTTGAGCTATGGATTTAATCCTTTCCAGGTCTATGCAAATCCATGATTGAGATATAATGTGACCTAACAGCTTACCTTCCTCGACATCGAAGATAGTTTTCTTAGGGTTTAAGGATATACCGTATTTCCTACACCTCTCGAAAATCCAAGTTAAGTGTTGGATGTGCTCTTCTCTAATTTTTGAATACACTATTACGTCGTCTAGATACACTAGCACACATCTATTGATTAGTCCCCAAAAAGCTATGTCCATGGCTCTTTGGAAGGTTTCTCTTGTGCTAGTTAACTCAAAAGGCATGCGATTATAAGTGAAGGTTCCCCATTTTGTTCGGAAGGTGGTTTTTAAACGATCTTCCTATGAAACAAGGACTTGGTTATAACCTGAGAAACTGTCTAGTAGAGATAAGATCTCTGAGCTAGACACGGTCTGCAGGAGCTTTTCCACCGACGAGACTGGGTAATTGTCCTTTTCTGAAGCCCTGTTGAGGTTCCTAAAATCTACGCATAGGCGTATCTCCCCTGAATTTTTCCTCACCGGAACAAGGTTCGCTACCCAAGCAGAATGCTTAACCTGAAAAATGATATTGACATCTAAAATCTTACTAAATTCATGATACATAAGAGGTTCCAAGGATGGGTGATATTTTCAGAGCTTCTGTTGGAAAGGTCTTACTTCTGGTTTTAAAGGGATGGTGTGTTGAATGATGCAAATATCATATGTTTTCAAATCCCTATAGGACCATGCAAAGACATCCTAGTATTCTCTGAATAATTTGAGGTAAGATTTCCTCTCTTCCTTAGATATAGTCTTGCTCATATTCACATTCTTTGGACTCTCTGTGGTTCCAAGGTTTATAGTTTCATGCAGGGGACAAGAGCTACCAGTCTTAGCATTTTTGGGTCCCTTAAATCACTCTTTCAGATCAAACAGATTTTTTAGATTAGCTATCCCTTTCAGGATCGTGTGACCCTTTTATTTATCCATAGGGCGTCCTGTCCGAGGACCATATTTTGTGGACAACTCTTGGAATTCTTTATCGTCAATAGCGATATCTTTGAAATTGTCTTGATTAGTCAAGAAGTTTATGATTTGTTCATCTCCTTCAAAGGATTTCCAATTGGAAATGTTATTTGGCACCAATGGTTTGTAGAGCAGTTCCACAGTGTTTCGGTAGGCTTCATAATCTTCTAAAGGTGACATCCTGGAAGCGGCTGTGGCTAAGGAGTCAGCAAGAATATTATTTGTTCAGGGGATTGCAGTGATATTAAAAGCCTCAAGGTGCTCTATTAACCTATACACCTCCTGCTGATAGTTCTTTAGATGAGGAGAATTGGAATGTATAGTATTTATTACTTGTCTAACAATAATTTCAGAGTCCCTAAAAAATTTCAATTCTTTGATATCCAAATCTATGGCTTTCCTTAATCCTTGTACCAGAGCTTCATATTCGCCAGTGTTATTGGTACATTTGAATTCTAGCCTACAAGACAAGAAATGACATTTACCAATAGGATCAATGAGGATGCATCCCACTCTAGACCCTTCTTGAGATTTAGATCCATCAAAATAGAGGGTCCAAATTTGTGAACGAGAATCACTATTTTCGTTTTGCCTTATTAGTTTCTTTCTCTCTGACCTTTTGTTTCTCAAGCTCTAGCATCGAGTTTTGGCAGAAAAGGGTGTCTTCTGTCAATATCGATGATTTATATTGGAAAATCAATTTGGAGTTTTGGGTAAGAGGAACATCGAATAGGAGGGGGGAAAAATTTCCGAAGTAGGATTCACAGGAATAATTGCTCAGTATGGGGAAATATGTGGATGAGGGCTCATTAGGGGTTTCTAAGTCAGTGACCGCATGTTTTAGATATCTCTCCCTGTCAATTATGATCATGTTCTTGTATCGCTTCAGTGGTAGCCAAAGGTGTGCCCAGTTTGTACTGAAGTAACCATTTATCTTTTCAGACCAATCTCGGCTCAGTAATATCCCATATGGCTCTGGGATATCTACTACAATAATGTCGATCACTTGCATAAACATGGGGTGCATTGATATTCTGATCATCAGGTCTTTGAGTTCTCCTATGAACTTGACCCGGGTGCTATCCAGTTGTATGACATGTTTATTAGTCTTGAGAGGAACGACATTCAATTTCTTGCAAACAGACAAGGGCATGACGTTAGAGGATGCTCCAGAATCTACCAAAAAGTTGTGGAGGTTTCTATTGAAGATTTCAAATGTTAGGAGGAATAGGGGGACAAAATATTTTTTTCTTTCTATCTCCCGAATAGGTATTCACAGTTGGTTTGCGCACCAGTCCTGTGTGAGTCAAACTTCTTTCTGGGCCATTGCCCATCGTTGGGTTTTCCACAGAGTTCAAGGCCTGTAATAGAAAGTCTTTCTGCTGAGGGATCCTGCATATATCCATAATGAAATATTGACCTTTAGCTTCTTCAAATCTTCTACCATGTTGTAATCTAGTTTGGGTGATTCCTGGGTATAAATGCTTATAGGCTTTCTACCAAAAGAGAAATATGTTTTCGGGTGGTCAGGATTTAACTTACCTTGTGAGGCTCGGGTGACATCTGTATCTTTGGAGCCGGGTGGGCCCTTATTGTGTGTCTGCATCACCAAAACTTCCATGGGTTGGTCCCAAGACTCAAACAAATCGTCAGAAGGCATGAGCAGTCGGGGTCCCATATCAACATGGCTGTATCTCGTGGTGGGTCAAATTCTTCTTGGTCAACAATATTCATTGCCGAACTGCTTAGTTGTTCGTTCAGAGAGACTTCATCTAGAAACTGATTGGCCATCAAATTCATGGCATGTACCCATTGAGGGTATTCTCTTTCAGAGTGGTTTTCCTGATGATAAGTACAGAAAGAATCAGACGCGACATTCCCTAGATCGATATTTAAGTTAGCGGGGGGAGGTTCAATTGCTTTGAAAAGCAGGTTTCTTTTAAATAAAGGCTTATAGGGCCTTTGGCCTTGGTTTCCCTCCCCTGCATTTCTCTTCATGTCTATGATTTCGTTTGATAATTTCTTAACCATGCATTGTAGATCTTCTATATCACCATTACCTTTGTCAGGAATTTTTTCAACCAGTTTTCCTGGAGGTCTAGTCATAAGGAGTCCTCTCATGGGAGGGGGATGGATTTCATTTTTTACTAAGGAGACCTAGCCCTCTTTACATCCTTTCATCTGGAATTCTATTGTCTTGGCCTCCTCAAAATTTTCCACCAGGGTTTGTTTAGCGACTCTTTTTACAAACATAGAAATAGAAGCTGGGAGCATGTTGGCATAAACCTCAATTTGCAATGCTTGAGTTGGTTTTTCCGCGAGATGGAATTTGTTTAATATGGTCGTGAATATCTGATTGAAATATTTGAACCTCTCTTTTAGACTCATGGTGGCTATGAAAAACTCAGCCATCAGGGCTCCCATAGTAGTTTCCTCTGCAAATTTATCGAAAAAATCTTTTTGGAACTTAGTCCAGTTGGTTATCGATCCTACTGGCAAGTTGAAATACCACGTGGAAGATGAATTTTCAAATGTGTAGGGGAAGATTCTGCAGACTACGTATTCATGTTGAACATTCATAAGTCTGATCATGATTATGAACTTCTTAATATTATCTTCAGGTAATCTTGAAGTTTCAGGCTCGTACTTAGGGAGTAGTTTCTCCGGATGCCGGGGAAGATTATGTATTTGTCTGGGGATGACCACGGCTTCTCTGGAAAACCAGGGATGATTGTTCTGAAGTGGGATTTCTCTTTCATACTCATGGTTATTATTACCCTCCATATCTTCAGAATATGAGTCGAACTCTTCCTCTTCCGAAAATTCGTTTGGCTCAGAGACGTTAGCAACTGGCGTTTCGGGTATCAGATCGAGAGGTTCTTGGATTTCGGTAATTGCGAAATCTATTAAGTCTTCTATGGAGTGCACAAAAACCTTTTCAGAGTGATAACCACTGGTATTGTTTGTTGTTTTCTTCGAGGGAGGATGGGAGCTAAAGAAAATGCATCGATTTGGCGGGCGTAGGCTCTAGTGATTCTCCTGAATTGATTCACTTCCTCGTGAGGAAGGGCGTAAGGTATTTTAGGGTCAAAAGCTTCTTCCTCGAGCTAGGGTGAGTTATCCATTTCATGAATACTCAACATGTGTGGGCTGTCCTATGAAGGACTAGCCATGCATGTGGGCTGTTACGAATTTGTAGGCTGTTTGAAATGATAGATAAAATATATATTCAACCATTCATTCTCAAGCCCTCCTTCTAGCGCCAATTTTGTTGATGGGTCCTAAATCCCTTGTATCAACATTAGGAACCAAACTCTCCATCGAGGCCCAATTAGACTCTACATTATTTAAATGGAATGGTTCTCCAGATCTTGCGATCATACCAATTTATCGATGGGATTTTTTGTGTTTTCCTGTGAAGGCTCTTCCTTCAGTTAGGACTGTTTTCTTCTGTATTTTCTCTTGGGTGGGGCTGATATGAGAGATGCAAGCCAATATAAACCAAGTTGACAAACAAAAGGATTAATTTTTAACTACTGGGGAATAGGTTAAGCTTGGGATACCAACAATTCGACATGCAGACAATTATTCTATACCACATGCCTAGTACTAATACATTAACCATGTGAGCATCCAATTACTGTATGAGAAACTAACTATCAAAAATAAAGCACATATGTAATAAGATAATGGAAAGAAAAATAATTTATATACCATAACCATGCATCACATAATCACACAACGATTTATCTTCATCATTAAAGTAAATAACATTAAGACGTTGCACCAGATAACTTGACAACATAATTAATTGCTCTTACTCATTACTGCATAATTCATGAAACATGATAGGAAGTAGTTCTTCTCCAAGTCCAATCACATGCATTTGATGAAAATAACTTGTATTTGGTCCAAAAGGACTTCTCAATTCATAGCAGTCTCAAAATAATTCATAACAACCCAAAAATAAATATTTCTTACAACGACCATCGACCCTTTGGTAATTGGCCGATGTCTTTATTTATAACATAAATTTTTAACTGAAACTAACGGCTAAGTGTAGTTTAAACAAAAAAAAAATCACCACGTGGCGTTATCTTCTAACAGCTTCTTTAACAGTCATCCTGAGATACTTCTTGGAAAGGGTGACTTCTTTCATATTCAGTCCAACTGACAAACAATTCTTCACAAGTTTGGGCCCATGGAAATCTATGCTGTTCCATCGGGGCCGCATATATTCCCCTGATGTCTACTGCATGCGCTCGGTACTTTATTAAACCAGATTTCAACTGCTGTAGCATGGTTTGGGATCTGATCGAATGTTCTAAAAATTTTTGCACTTGTCCTGGACTCACATCGGCTATCTTTGTGAACTCTTCAGTCCATAGCACATCTTGTTCATCATGCAGTTTGATCACGTCGCTCAGGTCAATGAAGTTATCGGGGGTGCTGAACTTAGGGAGCTCGATGTCCTTTATCAATCTATCAATTCTTCTTCGGTGTTTCTTTTGGGTTTATCGACAAGATCACAGAGCAAGCTTTGTTCAACAATCGAGGAATCTTTCCTGCAATCGGGGTTGAGATAGTTTAGTGATCAAGCAATATGATGTAAGGTACCAACAAACATAATGGACTGGTACGTACCTGTCGAGCTCATTAGTCTCGATCGTTTAATACTTACATGATCCTATTTGCTCCTTTGTACAACCTACAATGTCTTTTATCCATGTCGTCGCTCCTCTTTAGTTTAAACAAGTCACATCAGCACGCCATAGCGTGGAAAATCGAGTACGGTGGATATGAGTGTCAGAACCATCATAGTAGCCACTTGACCTTTGGGGTTCAGAAAATACGCTAGAGTTGACCGTGCGCGTGTATGCTCCCAAAAGGTCGGATAATGTAGTAAGGAATTCATTAAATGCCTCCAGAATCCGTATCACCAAGTGTGTCAACCATTATTCATCAAGAATGGAAGCTGGGGAGTTTAACGAGATTGGAATGATCGTATTGCACATCCTCTGCAACTCTGATAGACGACGTTTTATGCATTCTGGATTACATTCGATGAGAAATTGTGACGTGTTAAGTCTGCAAGACATCCTGTCACAAGGTGTGAGTTTTCTTTTTGGCACGCTCTGGTTTTCTCCTTTGTTTCACTATAAATTCTAGGAGTTTTGTGGGGAATTCCACGCATAAGTCGATTTTACCTCTGTAGTGCTGGTCTTGTGGGTTTATTCAGATGTAACTCAGTGTAGTGGTCCTTTATCATTTGTAGACCCCCAAGCCACTACGTTGTTTCACTATGGGATCCCCTTTGAACAAGGGATGGGGTTTGCGAGGCAGCTAGAGTGCCATGTCCAAGCCCCAACATGCTTGGGATTCTTTCTTATTGGCTTCCAGTGTCCGTGAAGCTTCGACAGGAGGTACAACATTTTGTTCGGAGAGGGTGTCAACGCCTCTAGCAAAAGATGAGGTCGAGAGAAGTATGGATGAAGTAGGTATGCTTGGGGCCGCACCCCCACAGGAGTGGACACCACAGAGAAGGAGGAGTCCTAGGAAAGATACGGGAAAAAGGGAGGAAGAACCCCCCCCAGCCGAGCTGAGTGTACATCCCATCGATGAGGGGTCTATGATGCTTACTAACTGGTCAGGGCCCATGGGGAATACCACTAAAAGAAGTGGGGGCTTAAAGGGGAGGGCGAAAGAACTGGGTTCTTCCATCAAGAGTTACATCTAGCAGTAAGAGCAGGCCCAACTTGCTATAGCTAAACTCTACCAAGAAAATAGAGAGTTGCGATGCTAGTTGGCGACGAAGAACCAGGAGGTATCAACATCGTAGGGTCGTGAAGGAAGCATGGTTTGGCTCTAGAGATAACTTCGAGAAGCTCAAGACACAATTGTGTAGTTGCACGAGGTGCAAAGGATATTAGCGAAAGAGGAAAAGGAAATGTTATAGGGTGAGAGAAGTAGTTCGGGAGAGGATGCACGTGTAGGAGATGCATAGTGGGCAAACCCTTTCCTTGCATTCCCCGAAGTGACGCTTAACATTTATTCTCTTTTGTCATAAGGGTCTTATATTCTCAATGTCACCGGGTCAGCCAGTAAAGATGCCAACGATATATATTTGTAGGTGGCCCAAGTTTAGAGGGAAATATTTTTTAATTATATGAAAGTTTGAAGCGTCTTGAATGTATCCTATTCCCTTTTGGATGTAAATTAACTGCGTTCTTTATCTGAGTTTTTTGTGCAAATTATGGGATTTTATAATTGTTATTTTTGCATTGTAAATTTGTTGATATGTTCCCTTTAAAACTTATGATATCGATTGATGCTGACGTGGCATTATTAACTCTGGGTTTTTTTAAGTATTTGAACATAAAATTTAGCATTCAGAAGGTTGGTAAGGATTACACTTAGGGACTCTACTCACGTGAAAAGAACTAAAGGAAAAAGATATTGTGACTACCTAAACTTGGGTGGCATTGGGGGTCAACATTTTTTTAAAATGTAAAATTAATGTGTATTTTATTCTGTAACTCCCCGACATCGAAATCGCGCTGGTGTCGGCGGTCAGTGATACCGCTCCTCTCCTTGTGCGACACTTACTCTTTTTTTTTTCTTCTAAAGCCGAAGTTTAATCGTAAAAAATGCAAGACCTTCATCTACCGACGCCGATGAATATCGGTGCTCAGTTATTTTAAACTTCTCAAACAATTTTCGTCACCTCTAACCTTTACCGATGCTAAACATCTAAGTGCGCACATATTAACAACTAGTTTTCCGATTCCTTAAGTAGTTTTTAAGTACCATTTAATGGTTAAGATGATTCATTGTTGTATGTTCAAGCAAACTTTAGAAAAAAACAAATATGAAAAATAAGCATAGGTATTAGTTTCATATTGAAGGTAAAACAGAAAGTGCAAAGGATCAAGTGGTACCCAAAAGGTAAAAAAAAATGTACATAGAATTTTAGGGTGTGTTGAGTGCTCAACGGAGGGCACACCAAAATAATTCACAGATTCCAAGGGGAATTTCAAGGGTGTTTAATACGTTGGAAATAAATCATGCATGGGATAAAGCGTAGTGCAGGGTTACCGAATACTCTGTAAAACTCTGCTAGGAGGGCATCGAGCAATTGTGAACATGCATATGACCAACACATTCTGGAGTGTTGGAGACTTTGAGAGAACCCCAAGGTTGCTGAACACTCCGAGGAAGGAAGGTTTTGCAAGTGTGCATGGAGTGAGGAAAGGAGATGCCTTAACAATTCTGGAAGGGATCAGGGAGAAGCTGTTAGAAGACTGAACCGAGTGCAAGGAGTGCACCAAGGGTAAAGTAATTCCACCTTACAAGTTTCAGGAAGAAGAGCCTTAAGTGGCCAAGACGACACCAGAAATTCCGCAGAAGGATGCAGTAGATCCAAGAACCTTCAAGGGTTGAGCCAAGCACAAGATCATGGTAAGAAGTCTTGTTGCGCACAAAATTCTTTCAAGGAGTACAGAAAAGAGCCGAGAAAAATCTAAGTCTAGGGCAGAAAAAGAGCTAAGTGTTAGTGAGGAGGAAGGAATCACCGAAGTCTCGAAGGTAGTGAAATCGTCCATCGCCGGGAGGAGACAGGTGGCGAGAGATCAGGAGATCCGAGAGTTAGAGCTCCGAATGGTTTTCCAAAGAGCAAACATAAATCTTCATGAAGTCGCAAAGGGCAGTTTGAATCCAGACCGTTGGATCTGGAAGGGACGTGTGGAAGAGATCCACACATTTCAGAGGAGTAGCACTCCGGGAGATATAAAAGGAGGGAAGGAGAGAGAATCTCGAAGACCAGAGTTTGAATAGATTGCAGGCTCCGATCTAAAGGAAGAATGGGGACTGTTTATCCTCACGTCAATAATGTTTGTCGATTTAGAGTTTAGGAACATAGGATATGGCTATTGTGGGAAGAGAAGGGAGCCGAAGTAGATCTAGGTTGTTCGTTGGCAAGGACAGGTGGCACCATATCCTGTACTCTAGAGAATAAGCTCTTTAGAGGAAGAAGAAAGTGGAGGTGCAAGGACTTGTAGATATCGAAGTCACGAGGTCACGAGGGTCATCCGTGAAGGAGGACACTTGGCAGAAGATCTGCTAGTCCAAAGACTTAGTACTCCAGAGGTCTTGTGGAGAAGTGTTTCAAAATTACCTGAAATAACGAAGCCTGAAGCACTTAGGGAGGTTTAGGCCCGGGTCATATCCCTAGTTCACATCAATGAAGAGGGGCCTAGCCCAATGAGATATCGACTATTTTTATTCTAGCTCCCAAGTAGAGAGAAGGGATTAACAGGATCCCATGGGTCTCACAGAACTTGCAAAGGGCACATGTGTAAATTAGTTTGGGTCTAGCAAAGACCCGAAGTGTCAATCTGACTCCTTGATTTGAATGATCCTAGACCAGGAGGTTGAGCAGTCCCTAGGAGAGAAGGGGGGGGGGGTCTGCAGCAGGTGGTATCAAAGCCACAATTTTGTCTACAGAGCGTAGGAAAAGGAGAGATGGTGAAAGGAGATGCTCTGATACCAATAGGTTGTATCAGAGCCTGAAGTTGTTTCAAGTGAAGAGGGATAGAGTGTGATGCTCTATGGAAACTATTGTATGGTTCGCAAAAGATGATAGACAACGAGGTAGGCTGCAGGTGAAGCAATATGGTTGCTGGAGGTCATAAGAACGGTCGAGGAGAAGACTACCCATAGAGAAGAAAAGAGGATATATAAAAGGAGCTCAGTGAAATCTGAGTAGAGATGGAGAATATGGCATTTAAGATGTAGTAGGAGGCAAAGGTAGGCTGGATATACGAGTGTCCTTTGAAAAGGACAACTAATTGGTTTGTTCAAAATTTGTTGGCCAAGAGGAAAAAATAGGTGTTAAAAATATGGTTGAGATATGCCGAAAACCTCAATGACGAGGGAAAGAGATCTGGCAGAGGTCTCATAGATTTCCAGGTGGAAAATGAGAAGGGATCAATTGATCTCGTAAACTGCGAGGAGGGCAGAGGAGACATCCCAATTTTCCAAGTGGGAAAGCGATAAGAGATGAGCTCAACTGAGAGTTCACGTCATCAAGGGGTGTTAGACGATGGAGAGGAGGTGGAAGAAAGGCCTCATCCATATGAAGATTCTTGAGGAACTGCAAGCCGTGTGAATGAAGATGATGAGAAGTTAAAAACTTCCATCACAAAGGAGAAAGATTAGGGGAGTGTTTTGGGCATTGGAGGACGTGAGATATTCCTGCCAAGTAGTTAAGGAGAGGCTAGCATATTTATTGTAGAGGTAGAAACAAGAAAACTATTTAAGATTTTCATGAAGGAGAAGGACCAGGTACTGAAGTCTGCTCCAATAGAAGACGAGCACCTAGTTGAGTTACTCAATCACTGGGATATGAAGTTGAATGTACTGGAGGATTGGTTGGACAATCCAGAACTAGAAGGTGGTTTCGAAAATATAGCCATGTCAGAGGAGACATACCAACACGCGTTGCAGATGGAGGAGGCTGGAGTCGAACCAACGCAAGAAGAACTGACAAGAGTTAGTCTGTCAAATGAGGTAGTTGAAGAAAAGTTCAATAAGGAACCTGCAAAATTGGAGTCTGTAGTAGAATGGCCAGTCAACATCACATGAGATGAAAGAATCATGGGATATTAGGATGATCTATCCTCAGAGCATCATGAAGAATTGCAGCTAAGAAGACTACACAAGGAGATACAACCGACGAAGTAGCTGGAAGAAGTGATACAGGAGATAAGGGAGTTGATGTTGAAGTCAGCCAAAGAAGCTGTCAGCAAGGAAAAGTTGGATAGAGGAGAACCTGCACGAGTAGTAGGGAAGATGCAGCAGTAGAAAAGCAAAGGAGCAGGAGGACAACTCCAGGAGGAACTTTGGGATCTAGGAGGATTTCAACAAAGGCTAGAAGCTCATGAGTAGGATATCATGAATTTTTGTAGCCATGGAGTATGATGCAAGAGCATCACTCCACCTCAACATGCACCAACTGATTGGTGCACATTCAAGGAAAGGAGAGACACTGCCCTCTCATTTTTCCTTCGAAATTTTAAAATGTGATTAAGGCAATTAGTGTTGTCAGGATGGTAGAGCCAAGTTGTGCCTTCACACAAGCTGTAGAAGAGGTCACCATTAAGTGGATGATGGTAGGAGGTATATGTATCCGATTCAGATCATATTTCCATCATTGTAATCTTCCTTGTTAGTCAGACATTTTGAATGGTGATTAGACACCACTAGATTAGCTTGGAGGGAAGCTCATCGAGCTCCTCTTGTATAAAAATATTTGTATTGTTTCCTAGTATTAGAGGTTGATTTGGAGGTTGAGGAGAGTTGAGAATCGATCGCAGTCCGGACTCACATATTGTAATGGACATTCCACCATTAATAGAAAGGAACATATTTTCCTGTTTGTCAATTTCTATGTAATGGATGTTTAGTTTTGAATGTCGTTCATATGTGTTTATGTTGTAGATGTATGTTAAAAATCATCTGCAGGGATAGAGTTATAATATTCTATCTATGGCTGTGTTGAATTAGTTGTAGTTCTTTAGGATGAGTGCAAGGAGTGTGCGAGAGAGAGTTGAACCTTTGTGAGTCAACGTAAAGAGAGTGTGTCTAAACTCTTTTGAGTCAGAGAAGAACATGCTAGGAGGGCACACCAGAATAATTCATAGATTCGGAGGGGAATTTCAAGGTTGATGAATACCTTGGAAAGAAAGCTTATCTGAGATAAATCGTAGCGCAGAGTTACCGAATACTCTGTAAAAATATTCCAGAAGGGCATCGAGCAAGTGCAAACATGCATAGGACTATCAAATTTTGGAGTGTTGGAGATGTTGAGAGAACCCTAGGGTTGCTGAACACTCTGAGGAAGGAAGGTTTTGCAAGTGTGCATTGAGTGAGGAAAGGATATGCCTTAAAAATTATAGAATGGATCAGGAGAAGGCGTCAGAAGACTGAACTGAGCGTAAGGAGTGCATCATGGGTAAAATAAGTTCACCTTACAAGTTTCAGGAAGAAGAGCATTAAGTGGCTAGGAGGACACCAGAAAGTCCGCAGAAGGACGCAGTAGATCCAAGAACCTTCAAGGGTTGATCCGAGCACAAGCTCAGGGGAAGCGGTGTTTTTGTGTGCATAATTCCTGCAAGGAGTGCAAAAAAGAACCAAGAACAATCTAAGTCTTAGGAAAAAAAAGAGATAAGTGTCAGTGAGGAGGAAGGATTCATCGAAGTCTCGAAGGAAGTGAAATCATTCATTATCGAGAGGAGACATGTGGCAAGAGATCAGGAGATCTGAGAGTTAGAGCTCTGGGATGTTTTCCAAAGAGAAAACATAAATCTTTGTGAAGTCGTGAAG
Organism: Picea mariana; assembly: GCA_032191745.1. Taxonomy (NCBI): domain Eukaryota; kingdom Viridiplantae; phylum Streptophyta; class Pinopsida; order Pinales; family Pinaceae; genus Picea; species Picea mariana. The sequence goes on along the minus strand of JASDQU010754980.1, from coordinate 14,742 downwards.
GGCGGGTTGAATCCAGACCGTTGTATCTGGAAGGGACACGTGGAAGAGATCCGCACATTTCAGAGGAGTAACACTCCAAGAGATATCAAAGGAGGACATGCGAGAGAATCCTGAAGGTCGGAGTTCGAATAGATTGCAGCCTCCGATCTAAAGGAAGAATGGGGACCATTGATCCTCGCATCAATAGTGTTCATGGATTAGGAGTTAGAGAACATAGGAGCTGGCTATTGTGGGAAGAGCCGAGAGCCAAAGAAGATTTGGGTTGTTCGTTGGTAAGGACAGGTGGCACCAGATCCCGTACTCCGAAGCATAAGCTCTTTGGAGGAAGAATAAAGTGGAGGTGCAATGACTCATGAAGCCTGAAGTCACGAGGTCATTAGGGCCATTCGTGAAGGAGGACACTTGGCAGAAGATCTGCTAGTCCAGAGAATTAGTACTCCAGAGGTCTTGTGGAGAAGTGTTTCTAAATTTCACAAAACGATGAAGCCTGAAGTACTTAGGGAGGTTTAGGCCCAGGTCATAGCCCAAGGTCACATCAATGAAGAGGGGCCTAGCCCAGTGAGCTAGAACCTATTTTTATTTGAGCTTCCAAGTAGGGAGAAGGTCTTAACAGGATCCTGCGGGTCTCACAGAACCTACAAAGGGGACATGTGTAAATTAGTTTGGGTCTACAAGAGACCCGGAGAGTCGATCCGAGCCCTTGATTTGAAGGATCCTAGAGAAGTCCCTAGGAGAGAGG
>JASDQU010754979.1:20150-37733 GCA_032191745.1 Picea mariana | reverse complement strand
GTGTTTGCAAAGGTTTTCCTCTTGCAAAGAATGTTAAAGGGTCCCTCTTGAGAAGTGATAATAAATCCAAGGAAATATTGAACTTGATACATTCAGATGTGTGTGGGCCAATGAATGTTGCATCTCTGAATGGGTACTTGTACTATGTACTCTTCATAGATGATCACTCCCAAAAGACTTGGATTTACTTCCTGAAGAACAAGGATGGAGTCCTTGTAAAATTTCAAGAGTTCAAATCTCGGGTTGAGAACCAGACCGGAAGAAACATCAAGGTACTAAGATCATATAATGGAGGAGAATACACCTCCAAATTTTCATCAATTTATGTATTGAAGCATGGATCAAGAGGGAGTTCACAGTTCCTTACAACCCTCAACAAAATGGGGTTGCAGAGAGGAAAAAAAAAACTATCATTGAGGAAACCGAAGCAATGATTCATGATCAAAGTCTACCTATGACTCTATGGGTAGAAGCATGCATGACAATATTGTATGTTCAAAACAAGAGTCCTCATCAGAGCTTGAAGAAAATTACTCCATAAGAAGCCTTCACCAGAGTGAAGCCTGAGATTGGACACTTCAGGATATTTGGGTTCCCAGTATATTTTCATGTACCCAAAGAGAAGAGATCCAAGCTAGACCCTTCAAGAAGAAAGGGCACATTTGTAGTATACAGTGAATCCTCAAAATCATATTAGATCTACATTCATGGTCAAAGACATATTGAAATAATAAGAGATGTTACTGTTGAAGAAGAGATAGCTTTCCAAAGATCCATATAATCTCAGATGGAACTTGATAGTGAGATAATTCCTTCTCCCCCTTCAACAGTTCAGAGGAAGACAAACATTATTCCAGTTCATCCAATTGCTCCAGTTGATCCAATTGTTCCAACCATTTGAGTTGCTTCAATTGACATGCCCAGAGATATTACAGTGGGACATGAAAGGCTTGCTTGGGCTAGACAAAGTCTACAAGAAGAAGAGGAACATACAAATCCTCAAGGGACAACTAGAGAGAGAAAGATACCAAATATATTCTCAAGATATATGTCATCCATGAGCCACACCATTGACTCTGAGCCTTCCTGTCATGGAGAAGATTCAAGTGAATAGGTATGGAAAGATGCCATGACAAAATAATATCAATCTATATTGAAAAATGATGTATGGGATATTTTTTTGAGACAAGAGGGAAAGTCTGTAGTGACTTCCAAATGGATTTATAAAATCAAACATGCAGTTGATGGAAGCATCGATAAATAAAAAGCGATATTTGTAGCCAGAGGGTTCTCGCAAGTAGAGGGAGTTGACTATGATGAGACATTTTCTCCAATATCCTGATACACTTCCATCCATTCTATTATTGCACTAGTTGCTTCCATGGTTGGAAGCTACATTAGATGGAAGTAAATACATCCTTTCTCAATGGGGAAATTGAGGAGCAATTTTATATCGAACATCCAGAAGGATTCGTTATACACAACAAAAAATATCATGTCTATAGGTTGAAGAAAGCCCAGTATGGACTAAAGCAAGCACCACATACTTAGTACGAGAAAATGGATGGATTCCTGATGATTTTGGGCTTCAGAAAGAGTGTTGTTGATCCAAACCTATATTATCACAATGATGGCAATGAGTTCTTGATCTTGGTATTATATGTGGATGACCTTTTCCTCACTAGTTCAGAGAGACTCATTGTTGAATGAAAACAAGCATTGACTGCTAAATTTGAGATGAAGGATTTAGGCTTGATGCATTACTTCTTGGGACTAGAAGTATGGCAGAGAACAGATGAGATTTTCCTAAGTCAAGGAAAACATACTGTGGTGATATTGAAAAATTTCGGTATGACATAATGAAAATCCATGCCTACACCAATTGTGATGGATTTGAAGAAGATGATTGATGTTGATTCAGGAGAGATTGATCCACACTTGTACACACAGTTGATTGGATCAATGATGTATCTGATTAACACCAGACCAGATATATGTTATGCAGTGAATGTGCTTAGCCAGTTCATGAGCCAACTGAGATAGACTCAATGGATAGAAACAATACATGTATTGAGATACCTACGAGGAAAAATTGGTTATGGCCTAAGATATGTCTCAAGTGTAGACTTGAGCTTGAAGGGATATGTTAATGCAGATTGGGCAGGGAGTGCAGTGGACTGAAAAAGCACCTTTGGTTGTTTCTTTAGTTTGGGGTCTATCACGGTTTCCTGGTGTAGCAAGAAACATAGCTTTGTGGCATCGAGTACCGCAGAGACAAATTACATTGAATTGAGAGTAGAATCCCACGAAGAAGTGCGGCTTCACAAACTTTTGACTGATTTATTTGATCATGAGAAGGATCCTACGACTATTCATTGTGATAACCAGAGTTGTGTGAAGCTCTTCGAGAACCCCGTGTTTCATGATAGATTAAAACACATTGAGATAAAATATCACTATATCAGAGACATGGTGCAGAGGAAGACAATACACGTACAATACCTTCCTACCCATGAGAAAATTGCAGACATATTCACCAAACGACTTGCCAAGATGAAGTTCAAGTACTTCTGTGAGAGGCCTGCCCTGGTGGGGAATGAATCCCTAGCTGAGAGGGAGTGTTTATGATTACAAATGTGTGAGACATCCTCCCGGACACAAAATGAGTGAGTCGACCTGAGAGAGAGCCGATGAGATGGGTGTTACTATGAGATAGAATGGGAACGTAGTGTTATCCTACTCTATGCAGAGAGTTGATATGATACTCCAGATGATTCTCCTATGTAAAACAGTGAGAAATAAGATATGTTGAGTTGGATGTGCCTGTGGCTGAGCACAAGTGAATGTGTGGAGAATCCCATGAGTTGGGTGTATCATTCTGAGACAAATATGAAACAATGTATATAGTATTATCCTTCTTTGTGTAGAGAGTTGAGATGATGTGATACTCCAGATGTTTCTCTTGTGTAATGTAGTGAGAAATAAGATCGACTGAGTTGGATGTGCCTATGGATGAGCACAGGTGAATGTGATCCTAGTGTTTGAGCATAGGTGAACGTGATCCTAGTGGTTGAGCACTAGTGAGTGTGGTTCTCCTGTGAGACACAGTGAGATAAAGATGTGGACATCCCTGTGGTTGAGAACAGATGGATGTGTCCCTAGTGGTTGAGTACTAGTGGTTGTATGAGATCCCTTGCTATATTATACAAGAGTCAGACTTACTTGTAACCCTGTTTGTGATGTAAAGGGTATAGGTTTTCCCCACCATAAAGTGAAATAAAATTAATGTAAAAGATAATTAATATGGTAATTATTAATTATATTGTGAGTTATTGAGGTCGGCCCTGTTGTTCCAATAGACACTATTGTTGATAGGTTCAGTCTAATATAAGTAAATCTAAATTCCCCATTGAGGAATCATATCACAATTGAGTTTGGAAATTTCAACAATTACTTACTTCTTGGGAAAAGCGCGTACCTCCCTTGGGAGATAGTCTTCTAGGGTTTGTGAGCACCCTTTTGTGTGCTAGTATTTTATGGTGGTGGAGGTATTTCTCTTGAATAATATAGCAAATGATTGGTTGGGTTTTCTTCTCTTGTTGAGAATGGTTTCCTAGGATACTTGTTGTGTACTTTTGCATGGTGTTTCTTCTTGTGATCTTGGTTGCTGCAACAAATTTTTTATGGTTTAAGTAAAATGATAAAAATGGAATGAAATTCATGCTTAAACCTAGATTATTGAAAATTAAATAGAGGGCACACTACTTAAGTTGTTGCATAAAAATATGTGGAGTGGGTGACTAGGAACCTCTGGGAATGTGCATACCCATGCTTCACACATTTTTAGTGCACTACCTATGTTAGTTACTTGGAGACACATGCTTGGAACGAGTTGTGAGAAACATGTCAATTCCTCATTGGGGCATAAAAAACTAACGGAGAAGCATTTTTAAGTTATGTAAGATGTTGCAAGCTTGTTTAGGCATGGACTATGTGACCACATTTTCCATCCTCTGTCAAGGAACAATTTCAAAAATTGGACCCCTTAATACAAATGTTGCATTTCTTCTTACTAAGAAAAACCCTAGTTCTCGAAATCGATGAATAAAGCAAGTTTTGAAGCATGGGACCCATGAGTGAGGGTTTATCTAGCTAAAATACTATGTCAAGAATCCAATGGAATTGATGGTTCCTTAATCTAAGTCTCAGATTTGTTTTATGCCTTATTGCAAGTCACATCCTATATTATTTAAGAGACTCTCGGTCAACACCTACTTGGCAGATAAAAACCTAACATAGAAACATTTTTGAGTTTCGTGAGATGTTGCAAGAGTTTTTATGCATGCTATAAATGACCACTTTATCCATCCACTCCTGAGGCATGGTTTCATAAATTGGACCACTTAATCCAAATGTTGCATTTCTTCTAATTGACCAAAACCCTAGTTCTTGAAATCGATGAGTAAAGCAACTTCTAAGGCATGGAACCAAAGAGTGAGGGGTGTTCTATATGAAATTGTATGTGAAGAATACAACGAAGTCTATGGTTCCTTAATTTGAGTATGAATTTTCATTTTATGCGGAGTTGCAAGTCGCATCCCAAACCATTTCAAGGACTCTTAGCCAATGCCTCCTTCGGGCATAAAACCCTAATAGAGAAACATTTTTTAGTTCCATGAGATGTTGCAAGCTTGTTTAGGCATGGGATAAGTGACCACATTTTCCATCTACTTCTGAGTCACCATTTCATAAGTTGGACCCCTTAATATAAATGTTGCATTACTTCTTACTGGGAGAAACCTTAGTTCTTGAAATCGATCAATAAAGAAACCTATGATGCATAAGACCCAAGAGTGAGGGGTGATCTAGTTGAAATTGTGTAGCAGAAAACCAACAACATCTATGGTTCCACAATACAAGTCTCTATTTTCTTTTTATGCCCTGTTGCAAGCCGCATCCCAAACCATTTCAGGGACTTTTGGCCAATTCCTCCTTGGTGGATACAAACCTAACAGATCAACATTTTTGAGTTCCGTGAGATGTTGAAATATTTTTTAAGCATGTACTAGGTGACCACATTGTCGATCCACTCATAAGGCATGATTTCATATATTGTACCCCTTAATCAAAATGTTGCATTGCTTCATACTAGGAGAATCCCTAGTTATCGAAATCGATGAATAAAGAAACCTCTGAGGCATGGGACCCAAGAGTGAGGGGTACTCTAGCTAAAATCGTATGCAAGGAATCCAATAGATTTGACGGTTCCTCAACCAAAGTCTCGGTTTTAGTTTTATGTGCAGTTACAAGCCACATCGCAAACCATTTCGGGGACTCCTGGCCAATTCATCCTTGGAGCATAAAAACCTAATAGAGAAACATTTTTGAGTTTTGTGAGATGTTGCAAGATTGTTTATGCATGGAATAGGTGACCACATTGTCCATCTTATTCCGAGGCATGGTTTCATAAATTGGACCCTTTAATTGAAATGTTGCATTGCTTCTTGCTGGGAGAAACCCTAGTTCTCAAAATTAATGAATAAAGAAACCTATGAGGGATGGGACCTATGCATGAGGGGTATTGTTGGACCCTTCATTTTGATAAACAAAATTTGTGCAAGATATTTTGGAATCAGATAATCGACCAAAGAAAGGAATAGAAAGAAAAGAAAAAGGAATGCACAATAAGAAACAGTTAGAACAAAAAGACCAAGTCTGGATCTTGCAGAAGACCAAGAAGATTCAACCCCGATATCAAGATACATCAGGAATCAGGTCGAGAAGGTTTCTCCAGAGGAAGAAAACGAGACCCCCCAAATCAAAGAAACCCACACAAAAGTCAGTGGAATCAACCCTGAATCACCTCTTCCCTAGGTGTCCCCTATAACCGCGGTAAGATATATACCACTTACTTATGCTATTTTTGTTCCATCGCATCCGATTAGTTAGTCACAGTCTATAAGTGTAAACGCTAGGAGGATATTGGGATCCGCTGACATATCGCAACTAGGGTCGTTAGGTTTCATTATAATAGGAATAATAAGACAGAGAATGGTTGGAAATATGGGAGGATTGATCGCATGATACCCAGACTTCTGGGGTAAATGTGATGAGGATGTAGAGAAACATTGGTTCCTATGTGAAGCCATGTAGAGATCCAGAGGGACTTTTGATGCAAACAAGTTAGTAGAGTTTTAGACTACCTTGAGGGACCATGCCTTCAAATGGTACATGAAGGCTGTTGAACCAAGGGTGTAATGACAAGTGATCACTCTTTCTAAAGTTTTTTTTAAGTTCATCATTGAATTAAAACTACCTCAGTGAGAGAAACAATCTCTCTTTGAGTTGTGGGAGATTCAACAAAGGGAAGGAGAATCTTCCTATGAGTACAGTCATAAATTTAAAGATATTATTGGGAGGTTAGCACATCCAATCCATGAAGATCACTAGAGGGAATGCTACATCTAACGATTACTACCTCTAATGAGAATTCCTTTAACACAACAACAAATAACCACCTTAACAGATGCCTTGGAACAATCGATGAAGATCGAATCCATGGATGGTTATCCAGGGAGAATGAGGGTGACCATGCCTCCAATGGATGAAAATTTATTGAAAATCCAGGGAAAAATATCAATGCTAACAAAGAATATTCAAGAATTAACAATACCAAGACCAGGATGACCTCAGGTTTGGTGCACAGGATGCTACACATAATGGCATATGGATAATGAATGTATGTGCATGAGGGGAATGGGACCTCCTCACAATCCGATGGGACCCTCTCCAGGACCAATGGAAGGAGTTGCACAAGTATATGAGACTCCACCATTCCATCCACCAAGGCTATACCATACCTTTCTAGGCACTCAAACATCTCATCCAGCTGAATATTGTGATATTTTTCAGACACACCGGCATCCACCGAGGCAATGTCCTATTATGAAAAAGTACACGAATGTGCCCAATACAATACATTGTGATTTTTTCACATCTACAACACATGCTACAAATAAATAAAGAGCATTGGACACACTAGACGACATACTAGATCGGACATCATTCATAAGAAACGAAACCCCCCAAGGACCTGGAAGAGCCCAGGGAAGTGGGGTTGGAGGAGGATTTAGAGGAGGAATAAATGAAGGAAGAGGTCTGAGGATATGTTACAACTACAATAAACAAGGTCACTTGTCTAGAGACTTCCCTCACCCAAGACGACCATGGTGTTGTCAATGTAGAACTAATGGGAACGCAATCGAAGACTGCCATAACTAATCACAAAATGGGAAGATCGGGTTTGTCAACGAGGATCTAACTTCATAGGCTCAGAACTAAAAAAGGGAATTGAGGTATAGTTACCTAATATCAACACCATTACTTGTGGAGGAACAAAAACTAGGGCAGATGCAGAAAATCAACCTAAGATTCAGAAATTTGTTCCCAAGGATGATAGGTATGACCCTTGGAAACAAAATATTTTCTTCAAAGATGCAATAGAAATATTTAAGAGTATCCCTAATCCAAAAATAGTGGAGAATTCCCCTAATTTCAACTTTCAATCTAAACTTTTTCAAGCCCCTATCTCACCACCGACACCTAGAAACTCCGTAATTCCAAAGAGATACCCTGAGCAGTCTCAATGCTTAATCAATTTCTGGTTTCAATTGTTCTTTGATATCCTAGGGGATGACCAACTTACATGTAATTTTTTAAACACCTTGTACCTAATACTAGGAAATGAGGGAACCCCATAAGCCATAGTAAGGACCAACCTCCCTAAGAACAATACCCAGAGAATACAAAGAAGAAAGGTGTGAACAAGAAAATAATTTAGGTTAGAATCAGCGATGATTTTAGGGGCTAACTTTCGCTCATGGGATAATTTTCCATGGTTTTTCCAAAAACAAGATTCGTTTAAAAATGATTCACCCAAATTCTATAAGATAAAATTATTTTGCCTTACAAATCGCCAAAATTTTATAAAACCTATATAAAATACTTAGAAATTTGAATATTTTTACAAAAATATCGCCAAACATTTATAGTTGACATATGAAGGATTAGTAATATTCACCAAGGTTTCTACATTTTAAAATAAATTTCCATCCTTAAAATCATCCCTGGTTAGAAGCACAGCTAAATGATTTTTAAATGAAAGATGTCATACTAGATTTGGGATCTGATGTCAAAATCCTACCCAAAAAGACTTGGGAAGATTTGGAAAAACCTCAGTTATTGTATTCCCCTATCTACCTGAAAATGGAAAACTAGTAATGCATTTTCCCAGTAGGAAGGTTGTAAAAAGTAGAAATCGATGTTGAGGGAGTTAAAACCACAGTCCATTTTGAAGTAATTGAAATCATGGGAGACAAGGATCCCTACCCTGCTCTACTCATAATTGATTGGGCATATGACAACTATGCTATCATTGATCCAAGGAAGGAAACCATGAAGTTTGAAGAAGATGGGATAAAATCAGTTCAACCCTTAGATCTATATTTAGGGCCTAGATACACTAAACCAATGGAAAACAATATGGAATCAGATGCTCTTGACCAATTATACACCATAATAGTAGGAATGACACTAGATTATATAAATCCTACTGAAGATGGATCAGTAAGTTGGATATGCATACAGTTTGCCGACGAGGATTCAAAATTAGCATTTGACAGTTGGCAGCAAGGCTCATATGAACAATTCTCAAGATGATGCACAATTTTTAGAGAAACGAGATGGATTAGAACTGAGATTAGAGAACAACCAACATATGATGGTACCTCAGACATGCACAGTTTTCTTGCCAACATGGAAGAGAAAATAGTGACGAATCAAAGGATCTTTGTTCTTGACTTATCCTTCCAGGATACCCTCACTAGGTGGTGGGACACTCATAAAGCTTGATTATGGAGTGGGCAGACATGGTGCAATCCATATGATGTCAATTCCAAAGTAGGGATCAAATGAAAGAAGAGATGAATATATATTTTGAATATGTGCAACAATTCGATGGATAGTCTGACCCTAAAGTTCATATTGAGCATTTCTTAAGGTAGTGGCAAGTTACGGGACTACCCTCTCACCTATGGGTTCGGGTATTTCTCTATTCAATGGGTCCAATCCCAAAATCTTGGTACATGCATGAAGAGACCAGAAGACAATAAAGTTGTTGGAAGACCTTACAAGAACAATTTTGCAAGGACTTCTCCTTTACAAGTACGATGAGCTCAACATAGTCCTTCAACTAATCAGACAAATATTTTTTATTGACATTTACAAAAAGAGGCCAAACTTAGTAGTATGTGTTGACCATGTTAAATTTCTTCATTCTATTATGAGTCTTGAATCTAATAATATTGTTGTATCTTTTCGTAAAGTTGACAAAGACTTGGAAAAACCCAATGACTTAGAAGAGCTTATAAACTTAACTATTAAAGAAACGAAAGGCAACAAAGAGATTCAAGATACTATACATAGTCACACATGTATCTCCTATAACCATCCACTAAAGTTGTGAGAAGTTAATATAGGGAGTACAAATCATCCCAAGGTAGTGTTGTCCCTCAACCAAGTTTCGGGGAAACATTGGTCGTGTTTGACCATTTTTGGGACTTCGACATGCTGGTCGAAGACGGAGCGCCCAGGTGAAGAAAAGATAATGTGATCTCACCCATTTTTGTGGGATTTTTGGGATTTTAAGGTTTATGTAATGAGTATGGGATGTCAACCCATGGGTTTACCCATGTCTGGGCCCTTTTTGTGATGTATAAATAAGTATCTAGGCGATGTAAGTAGAGAGGTCAATTTTTGAGAGTAATTGGCTTAGTGCAAGAGGTCATTGGCTGAGTGCACGACTAGAGTATGTTAAGACTTGTAGATCTAAGTGAAAGTGATTATAAGAGGCTTTGTGCATAGACTATGTAAGGCTTTGTGCCATGTCCTGATTTTGAGGAAGGTAGATCTAGTGCACTATGCACAGGTCACCTGTCCAGTGTGGAGTGAGCTTTATGGCTCTGTGCCTATAAGAAGATTGAAGGAGACTAATAAAGAAGAAGAAGATTTGGTGGACGTAGCCCCACACTGGGGTGAACCAAGTATATCTTGTGTTGATGTTCTTTGTGATATGTTTTTCATGTTATTTATGTATCTATTTTCTTAGTGCACTGTTCTTGATGTATGATAGATAGATCTATGAATGCTTAGTGCTTTATGATGTGAATGAATGTTAGATCTGAGCTTATGCTATGTTCTAAAAGGTTGTGAGGGTTAGATCTTGTGTTGATCTGTAATTAGGGTTAATATGCAATGTGAATAAGGATCATAACTTAATAAATATTGTTGGCTAAGTGCTTTGTTAAGTGTTGTAATCACAGATATGTGTCCCAACTAGCTTGTAGACACCTGAGTCCTACAACCCCCCTTGCATCTACCTCGGGTGAGACTTCATTTGCTTCACAGGTGTTGCTGAAAGGGCCAATAGTTAGGGTTTTTTTGGTACGTTGTTGAATCATTGAACCCTGGGTCTTCCCCTATGCCCACAAATGGTTCCATGGTCGAGACATGAAACTGTGATTTTTGGAAACTGAAGAAAACAAAAAGTTCTATGCATAGATCCGTTGTTGTAGTGTGCAATATTATAATCATCTTGTGAAGCTCTGTGTTAAGAAAAATAAGTTTGATCTGAAGGAAAGAGGTAAGATCTTAAATCTTTGTGCTCTGGTAAAGTTAAGATAAGTGGAAACTTTTTCTTCGAAAGTATGAATTTAGGTATGTTTGACAGATTTTGTCCTAGTCTGAAAATTAGGGCACAACTATAAGAAAGAAAATTTGATCTGAATAAATTTGATTTAGATAGTGAAAGATATGTTATTCCTATGCATAGAAATAATTTTTGGACTAATAAGTGGATGCATGACCCTAGAAAGAATTTTAGCAGATTGCAGGTCCATCATTGTGGTCCTAGTGAGCAGTACAGAAAAAGGTTGGGGATCGTTTGAAAGGAAGAGAGGATTGACACTGTGTTATAACTATAGAAGACCGAGACATCTTGCTAATGAATGCCTTGTTATAGATCCTATTTGTATTTGTTGTAAATCTGTTGGTCATGAGATTTTGGATTTCCCTAGAATGATTTCCAAAGTTGAAAAGATGAACATAAGACAATAAAACTATGAAGAAGGTCAAGAAACTAAGGACATGTTAAAGAACCAGAAAGAATCAGAGACTCTATTATTACAGCTGAAAGAAACAATGAATGATCACAGAGACATACGTTTACTAGAGATATTGAAAGAAAAAAAGCGCATAGAAACAAGAATAGGAGACTTCGACATAGACAGTGTCTTGGATGAGGAAACACAGGTGAATATCATGATAGAAAGCACTTGGGAAATTTTGGGAAGGCCTGATATGATTCCTTCATTGGGAAGGATATGATTGTTTAAAGGAAAGATGATAACCCTATGTGGAAGAGTTACTAGTGTACCTATTATGGCTCATAGAACATCAAATGAAGAAGAATTTGAATTTATTAAGTTTGTTGAGAAAAACGCCCCTTTTGCAATTTTACTAGGAAAGACCTGGGTTGAGAAAGATCAGATCTGAAGGAAAGCAAAGGAAGAAGCCATAGAATAGAAAAAGAAAGAATTAAGGGACTTCATAGCTAGAAAAATAGAGAGACTAATACAAGAACAAAAGGACAAGTCAAAGCAACAGAGGGAAAGAGAGTTAGTTGTCGAAGTTGTAAGAACACAGGGAGGCTTAAAGAACCTACCCATATAGGAAAGAAGTGTATCCACCTCGAAAATAGTAAGAGAAGAGGTATTACCCTTGAAACCTTTGGAAGACCCTCAGCATTGTGAAGTAACTATGCTAAGATAAGATAAGAATAAGAATGGAAAGAGGAATCCAAAAATTCAGATCACAAGAAAGAAGGCAAGAAAGCTCAGGAAGAACAAAGAAAAGTTAGAAAAATAGAAGGAAGTTCTAGAGAATGCTTCACAGAAGGAAATCTTCCAGAACTTGAACCTCACTGGAATAGCAGGACAACACAGAATGGAACTTCACCACGATGAAGCTGTATGACCGTTGGAGGCATCCTGACCATTAGAATGATTCTCCAGAATGGTTAGAAACATAATTATTGTTGAAAATATATCCCTTGGACCATTGAGACCACACCATAATGGATGGATTCGCATTGATTAAGGCATTTCGACCCGTTGAAGGAATATGTTATGAAGTTGTTTATTTAATCCATCGAATGTCGCACCAGGACCACTTTTGCAAACCGAGATATCTGAGCTAACAAAGAATTGATCACATACCACGATGTGCTATCTAGACCTCGCCACCCATCTGATTTCCTTGTCTATATTTTCTCCTACCCAAGTTATTTGATCACAAGTGTGCATGTTGGGAGAACATAGTGTAGTAGAGAAGTCTGTGAAGGAGATATTAATAGACCTTATGGATGAGAAAGTCATGTCTGTAGAAATTCATGCATCATTGACTAGAGGATTGCAAGCATCCCCCTCGACTGCACGTCAGTCTAGCCGAATTGCGACTGAGAAAAGAAACAAGCACCATGATGATATGGTGAAGGAAAAATAGATCCCATCGGTCTTGCCTAAATAAATCTCAACTTTGGCTAGCATGGTTAGTCGTGACATCATCCCACATGATTTCAAGTAAACTCTCATCACTGCATACCTCTCGAAGGGGAAACACATAGTCAGATCTTAGTTGGGACTGATCCCATCTCTCAAGATCAACGATTTTAACCTTGGAGATCAAACGATCAATGAGATGCATGCACCACATAGGTACCTGATGAATATGACTGTAAAGAAGCCCAAGATATTACCCCAATTGTGGATTAAGTAAATCATGAGATCGACGATCTTAAACATGATGAAGATACCCCACTTTGGTAGACATCAAAAGGTTAATGCATGTGTTAAACTCCTCCTGTTGTGCTACCATGGAGGTTACCTTTGGTTAGATAGGAACATCATTATGGATCCGACACTGATCCACCTGATCAATGGATTGAGCATGCAAGGCCCAGATCCTCACTAGTTCTACCTAGGGAATATGTCAGATTGCTCCCTAGCACAATGAATAAAGGAAGCCTACGATGATGTAGAGAAGGGAAAGAGAGGCTACAAGGTAGCCTCCATCCAGGATGGTGCAGTGCACCATGCTTTTCAGTTGATCACTGGAAAGTTCATTAGAAAGGACCATCCTACGCAGGTCACAGGGTTTGTACTTGACCTCATAGGGAAGTGTGTCAAAGGAATGAAGATGAATTGAGTGAGATACCTCATTAATGAGTTAGAGAAGGACTGGTGCGAAGTGCAGGACCAAGGCTATGAACTTCACTTCAATTGGTTGTTGAGTCTAATCGTGTTTGTCACTTGGGAGATGTTAGAGGGAGTGACATTCCATGAATTTGAGCCATCAGAGCCATTGGTCACGAGGTTTACCACCTTGTGGTATACGAGTGATATGGTGATGCAATGGAAATCAAATGTGGTGTTCCATGCTTACTACCTACAACTCAAACGCATATTTGAATCATTCTCTCGAATGACCCTGAACACCTTGCATACATACATGATGCTAGCAAAGTTCCATGTAGACCGACACTTCATCTACATCACTGCGCATAGGTACAAAAGTAAGGAGGAGCTACAGTCTTACTATAAATTGACAGATGAATATATGGAGGAGATAAGCAAGGAATGACCAAATGAATTCCTCATTCTCGTTGAAGATGCATAACTCCTCGACCCTAACATCATCAGAAGTCATTTGGTCATTGAGACTGATTATGATGGACAGATCAGTTCAAAGAAAAACAAGAAAAAGGAGGAAGTGCAGGACATAGACAGTGAGGATAAGGATAGCGCATCGGAGAAAACTACGCCTGACTCACCTGCAGAAAGAGGAGGAGACAAAGTAAAAAAATAGGAGGAAGGGGAAGGAGACAAGAAAGAAAAGGGAGAAGTAACACTACCAAAGGATCCCCTCACAGAGGCCAATATGTCCAAGAAAAGGAAGTTTTCTTTGTAGAAACCCTCAGCATGGAAGAAGTCCCAAGCCAATAGGTCTTAGTCACAAAATGTGCTCATAGTGGATGATATATAGATCATCATCACAACTGTAGAATATGCTTCAAAGGATATCCTACAGAGACATGAAGCAAATCAAGAAATAATGTATGACAAAATTGAGAAAGAACTAAAAGACATCCAACAAGCTATCTAGTCGATCTACACAGTGTCTACTGCACCATCTTCAACACAAAAATATAGAATTGGAGGATGATCCCACCTAGTTGCGAAGGTTAGTAGATGTGACAGAGGCTCACCTTCATTGAGCCCAAGAAGAAAAGGAGTAGGTCATAGAGGCCTTAAATCAAGAAAAGGAGTAATTCCTAGAGCAACTTCGAGTTGCGCAGCAGGAGAAAAGTGAAATTCAGGCGGAGCTCAAGTAGAACAATGCAAAGATACAGGAAGAAAAATACCAACTACTCGCAGAGATAATTGCGATCAAATAGGTAGTGAATAGAGCACTTCTCTCTATGTTGGGCTTTTCATAGATGGAATAAGAGATAGCCGAGAGACAAGTGGGAAAACTTGTTGAGGCCATTTAGTAGCTTCAAGAAAGAGTAGCAGAGCTAGAAATCCAAGAAATGCCGAGAACTCTGCAAGAAGTGCAAGATCATAGGGAATAAACTGTGAGGAGTGCAGTAGAAAGAATCAAGGAGTTGGCTTTAGAATGTAGGAAACTAAGTGACCTAAGTGCGCAAACCTATGAGCACCTCACAAAAGACCCGGAGTTAAGGATATTGGAAGCACAACTCCAAGAGGCGAAGCAGCAGGTGTCTATAGTGAAAGAACAAATGAAACTGTTGATTGCAATTGAGAAGATGAAGAGGTCGCAGGAGCAATGCCCAGTCTAGGAGCAGGTCAGTTCCATCTAGAGAATATCTATGGAAGTGACACAGAGAATCCAACCGGTGTAGGGGGAAGCCTGCACACTTTTTGAAGAGATCGAGGGACAAGGCTCGCAGTTGGAACATGTGTTCACAATAGTGAAACATTGCCTGGAAGGGCCTATCACCGAGCAAGTAATTCATGAGTTCACCAAGAAGGAGGCTCTGGCGAAGTAGCAACTTGCAAATTGAGGCATATTGAGCTAAGCTTAAGGCCTTCGAAATGGTATTTCCCAGATCAGAGTGACTCGGGACGAGTCACAGGTGAGTGTTGGGGGCTTGTTGTCCCTCGACCAAGTGTCAAGGAAACGTTGGTCATGTTTGACCATTTTTGGGACTTCGATAGGCTGGTCGAATATGGAACGCCCAAGAAAAGCGGATATTGTGGGATATCACCCATTTTTGTGTGATTTTGGGCTTTTAGGGCTTATGTAATGGGTATGGTATGTTGGCCCATGGGTTTACCCATGTATAGGCCCTTTTTGTAATGTATAAATAAGTAGCTAGGCGATGTAAGTAGAGGTTATTTTTTTAAAGTAATTGGCTTAGTAAAAAAGTAATTGGCTTAGTGCAAGAGATCATTGGATGAGTGCACGACTAGAGTATGTTAATACTTGCAAAGCTAAGTGCAAGTGATTGTAAGAGGATTTGTGCACAGACTATGTAAGGATTTGTGCCATGACTTGATTTTGAGGAAGGTAGATCTAGTGCATTATGCACAGATCACCTGTCTAGTGCAGAGTGAGATCTGTGGCTTTGTGCCTGTATGAATATTGAAGGAGACTAATAAAGAAGAAGAACATTTGGTGGATGTATCCCCACACTGTGGTGAACCACGTATATCATGTGTCAATGTGCTTTGTGCTATGTTGTTCATGTTATTTATGTATCTATTTTCTTAGTGCATTGTTCTTGATGTATGATAGATATATCTATGAATGCTTGATGCTTTATGATGTGAATGAATGTTATATCTAAGCTTATGTTATGTGATAATAGGTTGTAAGGGTTAGATATTGTGATGATCTGTAATTAGGGTTAATATGCAATGTGAATAAGGATCATAAATTAATACATATTGTTGGCTAAGTGCTCCATTAAGTGTTGTAATCAAAGATTTGTGTCCTAGCTAGGTTGTAGACACCTGAGTTATACAACCCCCCCTGCATCTACCTCGGGTGAGACTTCATTTGCTCTGTAGGTGTTTTCGAAAGGGTCAGTAGTTAGGGTTTTGTTGGTGCATTGTTGAAGTGTTGAACCCTGGGTCTTCCCCTATGCCAACAGGTAGCTTCCATAGGATATTACTGGGATGAGAAAAATATGAATGAAGTATAAACTTGTTGTGGGAGTATGAGGACATGTTCCTGAAAATGTTCTCAAAAATAAAATATATAAAAGGAGCCATGGGGTAAATAAAAATTGAGTTAAAACCCAACTCAAAACCTGTGAAGCACAAACCATACCGCCTTAATCCTAAAAAAAAAGAGAAGGTCAAGAAGGAAGTGGACAAAATTCCTGTGGCAAGACTTATTTTCCCAATCAAATAATTAGAGTGGATTAGCCCCGTAGTTATCCAGAGAAAGAAAGATACACAAGACATTCGGGCCTGTGTGGAATACAGAAGTATAAATTTTGCATGTGTGCACGATCCGTTTCCAACACCTTTCAATGATATCACCAAGTCAAAATTTCAAAGGAAGACAAGAAGAAGACCACATTCATAACTCAATGGGGGTCATTGGCATACAATGTAACTCCCTTTGTCTTAAATAATTCCCATACAGTCTTCTCTCAGATCGTAATAGCATCATTTCAAGAGTTCATCCACAAGTTTGTAGAGGTATACATGGATGATTGGACAATATAAATCCTATTAAAGGAACATGTAGGGCTACTCCAATTAATGTTTGATATATGTCACAAATTGCAGATATCTTTGAAGCTAAGAAAGTGCATCTTCTGTGTACCACATGGAAATCTTCTAAGCCATATTTTATGTTAGGAAAGCGTCTTGGTAGACCTAGCTAAAGTTGCAGTTATTCTGAACATGCCGCCACCTACAAGTGCTAAATTGTTTCATTCTATAGTTGGACATACAGGATATTACTGTAGGTTCATCAGAAGATATGTAACTATCACCGCACCTCTATAAAAATTGTTGAAAAAGTCTGAAATATTTCGGTGGACACCAGAATGTGAAAAAGTGTTCGACATCCTCAAAGAAAAACTAAGTACTACACCTATCTTGATATTTCCCAATTGGAAAATTAAATTCCATGTACATGTGGATGCATCATGTTGATATTGAGAGGGGGTTGAATCAGTATCAAGTACAATTTAAAACTTTTTTCAACTTATACTTAAACCATTCAACTATATCCAATGACAAATGAACAATAGCATAAGAGTTACACCAATACACCACAATACACCATGCACAATATATGAGAAATAATCAATAGTTATTGTTCAAGGGAAGTAATGACTTCCAAAGGTAGCTACAACTTCCAAATGTAAAGGGAGGGATAAACCTCCAAGAGGAATATATAGTACTCCAATATCAAGAGAGGATTTAA
>JASDQU010754978.1:23531-53920 GCA_032191745.1 Picea mariana | reverse complement strand
GTTACCATGATCTTAAGTAGGTTTGCATTTACGTTGGAGAATACAAGAAGAAATTCTCTCAACTTCTAAAATATGCATCCTATATAAAAGATGAAAATATCAAAATGAATTGATTAGTTAGTGGGTTGAATCCATGTTACAAAAGTCCTAGTATTTTTAGGATAAAGAACATAGTTGGTTAGATTCTTATGAGGGAAGGAGGGATAACAAAGAGGAACAAAAGGATTATTATAACAAGAGTGATATTCCTTTCCTCTTTCAACGTAACCAAGGTTGGATGTGTCTTAAAAACCCACCAATCCGTTGAGTGTACGGGTACGTAGGAAAAATTGTAAGGATGAAAAACCAATCATAAATTTCAATTATAGAAAGAAATGACATTATATATGAAATTATATATGAAATTTCCCAAAGAAAACATCAAAACCCAATACATTTTCTTAAAATAATTGCAAGGAATATTGTAAAGAAAATTTATAGTACAATAAATTAAAACCTTTTTTTCTCTTATCTCCTCTCAAATCATATAAACACATATCTATACAATACTTCACAACTACATTATAATCTTAATAGAGAAATCTATTGAACAATGAAATTCTATTTCCATTCAAATGAGTTCAATGCAATTATACCACAAATTTTATCAATATTCTACATTATAATCTTCATAGAAATCTATTGAACAATGAAATTCTATTTCCATTCAAATGAGTTCAGTGCAATTATACCACAAATTTTATCAATATTTTATAGTATGATCTTACCTTCAAATTTTACTAAACTCTAGTTGTGTGGTCCTAAGTCCTCATATTGTTTTAGTCATGTTGAGGTTGTGAATTGTTTAGTTATGTTGAATTGTGAGTAACATAATTAATACAACACACACAAACTTCTTTTTTGTAAAATGTGTAACATGCCTTTCTCTTTCATCACTTAGATTGAGATCTTAGTTAAACACTTTTATATTGTTTACAACCCGAGCATGTAAATAAATACATATATAATTAATAAATATATACATTTAAATTGATAAATGTTTAAATATATATATGTATATATATAAGTATATTTTTGATGTGTATGTTTTTATACTTAGTTATGATTAGTGTAAGAGTTTTTGAAAATAAACTATGTAGAAGTTTTGAAACTTTCAATATTTTTAGTGAACACTCAATCCATAATCTATTTTCAGAAACTCTTACAATAAACAAATACACCCTTATCAAATAATGAAGAAAATATGATATTTGTTGTATTTATAAATTTTTATAAATTTTTAAAACCCTTTACATTTATAAATTTCATTTTCATTGCAAACTGATACAATTAAAATTATTATTTTTAAATGGAATAATACAAGATTTTGAGCAAGAACATATCACTTCATTATTCGAACAAAATTTCACAAAAATACATAAAAAAATTCATGATAAGAAAACTGTCGACGTTGAATTCGGTGTTTTTATTAAGGTTAAGAGATTTCTACATCAATCCACTATTACAATACTCAATTTCAACGAAGAACGACGCCTCACATCGTATCAATAACAGTTTGTTAAATTTTCATTTTCAAAATAATGACACATTCTCCAAGATCTACATTCACTTCAACTCAAATCAAATCACGAAGCCTCAAATTGTTAGCATTCCAACTGAACGAGTTTCTCAGTCATATATATATATATATAAAAAGTAAGAATGTTTATTTATTTGGAACTTTAATGATTTTTTTATGATTTAGGTAGATATAACATTGATTAAAATTATTTATTATATATCATTTTGGTTAATTTAACATTAATTAAAATTCAAAATTATATATTATATATCGTACAAATTTAAATCTATATAAAACTTTGCTTTCTATAAAAATTTCTAAATTTAGAGAAAATAGAATGTTCTTTTCCTATAAGAGTAACGTCCTCTGAAAGTTACCAATCAAAATCTTAGTTCCAAGAAACATCAAACGATAAAGAATCGGGAAACGGACACAGATACTCCACGCTATCAACCAAATTCAAATAGTAATTGAATTCCGTTACTCCAAAGTCATAAAAAGTATTGATTTGTATTTGGCTTCCGGGAGAAACAGATTTGTATTTGGCTTCAGGGAGAAACATTCTTACCGGAGATATCTTTTGCATGTCAATGCAGAAAAAGAGCTGGGAGCCCATCAAAATAACCTCACATCATTGCAGCCTGAAATATAATCATCACTAAACTTCTGGATCTCGTTCATAGCTATCAGTTCCTTCTTCGTTGCAGATTTTGACTTCTGAAAATTTCGCAAAAGGAAGAAGAAAAACGAGCTGGATTATTTCAAATTTGGGAAAATTTTGTGAAGAAGCTCTGGGTGGAGCCAAAAAACCAGAGTTGGTTCAATTTGGGCGACCCCATATAGAATTTTAAGACTGGGCTCATTGGTATTTTGAAAAAAACCGTTGCAGAAAGCTCGAGTGGTCATGGATGGGATTAATTCGATGACGGGCGGTCTTAAAACTAGGGTGAATTATCATATGTACAAGTTCTTTGGGCTTCAGCAATCCGGAAACATTGAGAACTCTGAGAGGATGGAAGAGTTTCATGAGGAGGATATATGGGGTAGTATTGATGCAGACACCTCCGAGCAGGTTGGTTTTCAGGATAATGGTTGTAATGATGTTGAAGTATGCAGATTGCTGGAAAAGGAAGGTAACTATAAGAATAGCAGGAGATCAGAAAGGAATGAATCATATCACGAGGAGAATAATAGGAGGAGATTGAGGCACCAGTCTTCTGCACCTATAAATATCCCCGATTGGTCTCAGATGGTGCGGGAGGAGAAGAGGAATGAGAATGGCAGGAGTAGAAGTCATGTGAAAGTTGACGATGATAACATAGATGATGATGAAGGTGGGGATTTAGAGACGAATATGTTGATCCCACCGCATGAGGTCATTGCCAGGCAGCTTGCCAGGAGCGAAATTACATCGTTTTCTGTATATGAAGGTATTGGGAGGATTCTCAGAGGTAGAGATGCGGTCTGGGCAATTACTGGTTTTATCTAATGACTAACAGGTGTTCATGTAGGATTGTTATAAGATATTTTTTACCCTTGAATTGAAATTCCATATTCTTGGGTATCAATCATGATTTTAGGGGATAAATTTAACAAGAATGTTAATTTTTCATGGTTTTTTTTTAAAAGATTGATCAATTTTCATTTTTTCTAAAAACAATTTTCATTTTTTCTAAAAACAATTGGTCCAATTCAAATTCCACAAAATAAAATTATGTTAACTTAAAAATGGTAAAAGTGTTATAGAAATAACATAAATCCGTAAAAATTTGAATATTTTTACCAAAACTATTTCCAAACATTTTACATTTTGCATATTAAGAAATAATAATAATAGCTCAGATTTCTATAATTTAATATAAATTTCCATCCTCAAGATTATTGATCAGTAAACATCTCACTGAGAAGTCAATTTATGGGGCTGTTTAGAAATGTTTTTAACAGTTCAGTATAAAAATATATGAATAACATTGAAGCTATTACAACAATCAATAAACAAAGTTAACATGTTGATTGTGGGAATTAAAACTGGGAGGGAAGATAAGAATCATTCTTTCCCATTACTAAAGCTAAACCTAATTCATATCACATTAATTGAAATAACAAAATTGAATTCAGGCGTTTTAAAAATCTCTGTGCTCACAAAAACATTTATCACATATCAAACAAAGGAGGTAGCGAATTTCCATCAGATAAAGAAAAAATCCACCTGGTATTGTGGCTCTCTGTTTTGACACATATCAGACAAAGGAGGTAGCGAATTTCCATCAGATAAGAAAAATTCTACCTGGTATTGTATCTCTTTGTTCTGTTTTCAAGACACTGTAACAATCTGTACGTTACATACTCTCTGTTGAAAATACCTTGGGTTGAACATGTACTCGCGTCTTGTAACGTTGTATATCAAACCATTTTGATGAAATGTACTAAGAATTTGAGGCTTAACTTTGCTCCATAAAAGAACTCATATGAAGCTACTTTAGATTATGAACTCGAGGAACTTTGAGACTTCAACATTAATATACCAATATTCTCCACTAGGCAATGATCTCTAAGCCTTTTCTACTCGATGAATGTTTAACAAATCTGCTTTCTTCTTTCTCCATATGATCTGCCCTTCTCAATAGGGATAATTATCAAGAAAGTTTACTTTGCTCAAGGATAATAGATAATTATTCTACAGCAACTTAGAATACGATCATAAACATTTGTTGCATTATTGATGTGAGGGCATTAACATCAATGCAAAAGCATCAATAGAACGACTCTTAAGCATTGTACTCGAAGAATGAGATAATTTGGAATATGAGTGAATTGGCTCTTGTCCTATATCTCAACCAGATAGAACATACAGTGAGGAAAACCGTGAATTGGCTCTTGACCCATATCTCAACCAGGTAGAACATAAAGTGAGGAAAACCCCAATGACAAATAAATTATGAAAATCAAGTAGAAAAGGAATATGTAAGGGAAATGCACAAATAGAGAAAGATGAAATCTTGCAAGGGAAATGAAAAAGTTGACACTGCCAACTTTGCCAACTTTGATCGAGAAGAATGCATTTACAACCAAAGGGAAAATTGATATGTTCATTATGATCACCAAATTCATTGGAATTCCAAAAATCTATAAAACATTAAGATAGAATTTGTGGCAGGAGCTAAGAAAAGGTTAAATTTAGCTCCCAAAAAAGGATAGTTAATCCAAGCCAGGCTTAGGAGGGAGCCAAAGAAGATAGATAGAAGAATCTCAATAGCTTAGCTTAGATAAGAGAGAAATCAATAGGAAGAAGTTTAGAAGAAGGATAGAGGAGCACTCTATATGAGAGGGAAGATATGAGAGGGGATCTTTTAAGAAAAGAGAGAGGATTCAAGAAGAAAATCCAAAAGAGAGAAATCATATCAAGAAGATCAAAACACAACAAAGAGGATCCAGAGAATTATACAAAATGAATTTGGTGGAGCACATATTTGGGAAGAAGAAATGAGCACAAAACATTAAGAATTGATGGATCATTAATCTAGGAAGACTAAGAAGATTTCAATTACTGTCAGAGGACTTTGCGTTAATGCCCATGAATGTACTCATTTGATAATTAACAAATTTTGTCTCGAATGTTGTTTTTATGCCCCATGGGGGGTTTCCATTATAAAGGGGGAAACATTCTACATCATATGGTATCAAAGGGGGAAGCCACATTGAGGGAAGCTCAAGTCAGAAGTGTGTTTGGTAGATTTGCCAGACGAAGAGGCGTCTCCAACAAATGGAGTGTTGGGTAGAGTTGTATTGAAAGAGATGACTCCAACATGGACACTAGGTAGATGTTTTTTGAATGTTATTTTTGTCATTATTTATATGTGCATGCTCACCCTTTATTGTGCTCCTATTTACATCATCATACTCCCTCTTCTCCTTTATCATTTTCTCTTCAACTTTGCACGTAAAATATGTACGTGACCATCTTGTTTCAATCATGTAATCATGTTTGTTTACATGTACTTCTATTTGGTATGTTTATCTTTCCTTGCATGTTAGCTTTTGTCACACTTTCTTATGTTGCACTCACTTGTTAGGTGGTCATACGTATAATTATATTGAATGCTTCTACTCAAAATGTTAACACATAAATCAAAGTTAGAACATTGGGCAAGTCTATCCATTCAACTTTCTTTCCCACAATTATGCCACGAGACTTGTCCATATTTTAAAATATGATTTTCTGGAATTCCTATTTTCTTGAAACTCTAATAATTTCCTTGAGATGTGTTTTTCATAGTCCCACATCCTCACAATTATGACTTGTGGTTAATCATATGTGTTTTAACTATAACATTTTTTTTCTCATGCAATGTATAATCTCTTAAAATTTTCAAAAAAATGAGCCCAAATTAATCAAGGGGAGATGAATTATCAAAATTATTATCTTAAGACCAAATTGGAAATTGCAAATTACGGATATTAAATAAAGTGTAATGTAATACCCCTAGGCCAAACCCCAAATGTAAATGTAAGTATAAATGTATATATTTATTTATATAAGTTGGTGAGTTGTTGGTATCAAGTCTTGGATTTAGTTTTCTGTGTGCATTCTCTAGCTGGTGATTGTGCAAGGATTGTGCATCGAAGAAAGAATGTGCACATTTCATACTATACCACAGACTTGTGTAAGTGTGAGGAGATTGTGCACTAAAGGAAGAGTGTGTGCATATCAAAGTTTTGTGCACAACAGATTAAGCTCATAGTTTTGAGGCGAGAGAGATTTTGTATATATATTGTCTTTTAAGGCCAGCGAGCCTCGATGCAAAAGGCCAATACACCTGTATTGTAAATGTAATCACCCTCAAGATTTTTAATATAATCATATCACTGTGCGTAGACTCAACTCAGACGGAGGGACTAAACTCCATGGAAAAGGAAATATTTACAATGCTCTAAAGGAAATATTTTATTAATATTTCAGAAAGTTTAATTTATGGATATGTATTTATCTTAAGTTTGTAAGTTCATGAGGGTAGGGAATGAGTCACTAAGTGGTTAAAGCTACTTCTGAAGGTGACAAGTGTCGAGTTGAAGGTATGCAATATATATTGTCGGCCTTAGTGTAGTTTGGGGATTATCACTCATTCTGAGATCATTAAGATGTATTTTCTTGATGAAGGATTACATATTTCGCTGCAACCTATTGTCATTGCTTAACCCTATTCTTGGGAATGCTTGTTTACTATCGAAGATGTGTTTTTTAAGGCCATTGAGCATTCTCTATAGGTGAGAGTTTGTTGGTAATTGTTCCATGTGTGTTGGGCATTAGATACAGGGATATGAGACTTCCTGTCTAACTTGTTGTTGAAGCCCTGACAGGGAAGTCGGGAAGTCAAAGGAATGTTCAGCACAGAAGGGGCACACTTCTCGGGGTGGGACAGACACGTGGGGAATGAGGGACTATAGGCTAGTTGCAGCAGTCAACACCTTGGACCAATCCTTTTGTTGAATATCATACCATAGCTTGGTGATAGGAACTCCTTTTCCCATGGAGTTTAATCCCCCGCTTGGCGGTGACCTGTCTCTGAAATATCATGAACAAAAAAGTCTATGGATGGGAGGAACATCTGAGTCCTGCACGTGGTTGGTGACTTTTCATAAGAGATAAGTTTCCTTCATAGGCCCGTGAAGGACACTTATCTCTTATGAAAAGTCACCAGCCACGTGATATCTATCTATCTATATATATATGTTTCATATTCTTGTATGTTGTGACATATGTGGGCATGATAGTTATAAGTGTTTCTTGTAAGCTACTAGTACGATGAATCTATATATTTTGTTTCATATGAGAAGTATGACAGTTATTAAAGTAAGTTAAACTATGCGGTATGATTAGAAGATACCATGGCATGGTATACATCATCGAGTGCATAGTGAAGCAGTCCACGCACACAAATGTGATAGAATCTGCATGCAACATTGGACCTATTGCACACACAATAGTATTATGTCTGCAAAGCGTTGCACACACAATAGTATATATGTATACTAAAGGGTTAATCACGTAGAAGATTTGTGACATTTATTCTGTTTCTATAATTATATTAAAATAAGTATACTCGTAGAGAAAGACTCAACACAGGTCTAGGCGTAGTACCTCAAGGTTGTGCGCAGTTAATCCATTCAATTTGTAACAAGGAGCATTATAAGTAGTATCTGCGAACTAGAATTTTGAAGTAACATTGTCCAATAGTGAGCTTGGGATGCTACAAAGGTTATCCCAATGAAAAAGGTTGCGATTGTAGTGACGTGGCCCAGCCTGGGAAGCTAGCTATGTTACATTCTAGTATAAGAGTAATTGGTTCAACACTGGACTTGTATGGGCCAGTGATTATCATGAAATAGACATGTGCATTAAGTATTGGTTATACACAGTGCATAGTTTATGTTTTGTGGAAAACCATTGGTGCGTCGTATAGAGTTGCGATGCATGCAAAAACAACCATGCACGAGTGTGCATACTAGATTTCATAAAGTTGACACATTAATTAGTCTAACAAATCTTGTTGACTGCACCTTTTGCAAGACTAACAACAATTAGTTTAAGACATGATGAACGTGGAGATTAAAATCATGGCAAGTGCACAAAGAAAATACAATTAGGATGAATAAATGGAAAGGTTGTACGTTGGTATGGTATATAAGGTACAAAATCCAATGGACATAAGGAAGGCTTAGAAAAGAGCATGAACTTAGTAGAGAGAATAAAAAGTTTTCAAAAGGATGTCCAAAGTTCTAAATCTGGTAATGATAGGATTATGAAACCCAAGGAAAAGAAAGATGGTTTCAACATCAAGTTGTTACAAATATTTGATAGGATTGAGAAAAATATGGATAGGGAGAATGAGTCAAGCCAATCAGGAAGACACAGGTCTCATGATGAGGAAAAAAAAACAAAAAGTGCTAACAAGCATATCCATCACTCTCCAAGATATTCAACTAAGAGAGTGCACAATAGTTCGATTCCATCCCCCATCAAAAATCATAAGAGAATGACTGTGGTGGATGAGCTACATGGAGAAATGAATAATATCAAGCCTCCTACATTTGATGGTGAGCATAAGAAGTATGATAATGCAGAGAAATTATTTTTGGGTATGAGAAAATACTTCCAGTTGCATAATTACTCCTCGCGGGAACAAGGGAGAATTTTCATTTATCATCTCAAGGGGAAAGCATGAATGTAGTGGGATAAATATGTGCAAGTGAAACACATTAAGGAGAATAAGGTTGCTTGGAGGGAATTGAAGTGACATTTTGAAAATAAATATTTAACCAAGTGTTACTACGATAGGAAAATTAAGGATTTCTTTGGACTCAATCTTGGGAGAATGACTATAGATAAGTATGAAAGGATATTTTTAGTGATGCTGAACTAAGTTCCTTTTATCAAGGATGAATGGGTGAAGATTCAAAGGTACCTAAGTGGGTTTACATCATTTATTAGCATAAGATAAAATATGACGATCCCAATACTTTGGAGGAAACTATTAGGAGAGATAAATGTCTCTATGATCAGCAAAGGGGTAGACCAACTTTCCAAAAGGATCGGTAAGACAAGATTAAAAACAAGGTGAAATAGAGGAAGAAAGGGACTAATCCACCATTTTTCAAAAATATTGCGCAAGGATAGCCAACTTCCAAGGAGCCTAGAATGATAGAGGCAATGGAAATTAGGTCAAGGAAACAACCAATGAAGTGTTGGGGTTACGATGGAAATCATATGTTCAGATATTTCCCTTAAAGAGGTGAAAAAACAAGGATTGTGCATAGTGTATGGCAAGTTATGACATGGGTAGAAGTGTACCCAGAATTTACATATCCCTAGACAATAGGCAAGATGATTTTCAGTCACACATGATTGAAGTGGAAGGTAAGATTAATGAACAACCTATTTCTATTTTAATTGATTCAGGAGTTATTCATAGTTATCTAGACCCCAAAATGGTGGAAAGATTCGAATTGTCGAGAAGAAAACCTGGAAAACCTTGGTTGGTGTAGTTAGCTACAGGGGAAAAAGGAAAATTAATGAGATGGTCAAGGAATGCTTAATGGAAATGAATGAATGTGCACAAAAGTTGATTTCAATTTCATACCTTTGGGTTCGTATGATTTCCTCATTGACATGGACTAGTTGGACCAACATCATGTTGTTCTAGATTGTTATAATAAGGAATTTACTTTCCTTGATGAGAAAGTAAATTTGAGAATAGTCCAAGGCATTCCAAGAGCTGTGACTATCAGAGAAATTTCATCCTTACAATTGAAGAAAAGATACAAGAAAGAATGTCAAGTATTTGCAATGCGCATGGAGCATGCACCTATGGATAAAATGCCAAGTGTTGAAGACTGCATAGTACTAAAGGAATTCAAGGATGTCTTTAAACAAATATAAGGGTTTCCACCAAAAAGATATATCAATTTCTCTATAAATATGATGCTAGGAGTAGCTCCTGTATCCAAGACTCCTTATAGGATGAGCATGCTACTATAGCAGGAAAACCCCCCTATGGACTAGACTAGGGTTCAACATGTAGGCATATATAACCGTCTAAAAGTCTTCTACCTTATAACTACCCCGAATATACCCCACATTTATATATGAAAGACAAAGTGAAAAGATCAGGTAACTTTACCTTTTACTCTGCGTCCGGTGTCGATCCTCTCGTGTCTGATAGCTCCGCTGACTACAAGCCTCCTCCCAAGGTTGGCCTACATTCACAAACAGATAAACAGGGAACTACAAACATGCATCTCATATATAAATCATGGGTTAGATGTTAGTATAACACATAAATCAAACATATATATTTGACACCTCATATTTCGGGACAGAAAAAATATTCCGTTTATTGATATCATAATGTTTACTTACAATGAGATCGACAACTGCTCCTCGAACCTAGCCTGGGATCCTCTTCGCCAATCTCCAACTGTGCTTCCACGTATATTTATCCTCTCATAATTCTTCTAGGGAAATGGCATAGGCTTATGATGGAGGAAAAATGGCAAGAATGGGAAATTCTGATGCAAATCTCACAAGGTGGTTGCAATTCTTAGGGCAAGGAGAGGATGTGAAACAGGTAGATTTTCACTGTTCTTATGCTTATGTTAGGAATGAGACCCCAAAACCTCCTTTTATATGACAAAAGGAGTTTTATTCGGTTGGGTGACGGGCTATAGGCGGTGGGACAGTTGGAAAACTACCCAATAGCCCGTAATCTCAACGAATTCCTCGCAACTTTTGTGGGTATACGTGGGTTGTAATGGTGAAACTAGCATACGTACATGAGATTTAGTGGTGCATAAAGCATGTGTACATGGTCAGTAGTGGTTCAGGGCACGTACATCTTCAAAAATAGTTTTTTTTAGAAGAGCTTCTTAGTGATGGCTTGGCAAAAATAGAAAGTAAGAGGGTCTGCTGCCAGGTATGCATGTATGGTGAAATTTAGGGTTATAACAGATGCCCCCTAATTTGTGAGGTTATAAGAGCATCTGATGGCCACAATACATTACAAAATATTTGCCAACGTATGAAACGAGTGAGCCCGGGACTACAGTTTGGGAGGTGCCATCTGCAAAAATAACAATTGTCTCACCGAGGAGGGCATACCCATGCTCGGGATGAAATAAATCATGGTTACCAATCAAATACACTGTAGATCCATGTCATATAACTATATAAAGTGTATCCACGAGAAATACACAGTGGATCTACATCTCAAAATCAAAGATATACATGTATAGTATTCATCTTCAAGAAGCAAACGACACCTGATGGTTGGAGATGAGGCCTTCAGAGCTCGATCAACAACTTCAATATCTTCAAAACTCAAGTAGGAGTGTAATATGAGTGTACAACTTCACTACCCAGAGGTCTTCGACGACTCATTGGGAATAAACAAGAGGACCTCAATGATCAAGCAGAGAACTTCATTGATTTCGAACAAGGACTTGATTGGACTTTTGGGATGGCCGAGCATGAGGGCAAGAGAAAAACTGCAGAATGGCCGACTCAGGTTGGGTAAAACTTTCCTTGGACAATAGTATGATAGATGATTAGGCTCAGGCAACATTACATTGACATAAGTTCATGATGCAGGAGGCAATGCAAACTCTCAATGCGTTTGAAAGAATAACCAAACGATGGAGTACACATCTCTATGTAGCGAGAACAAATTCCTAAGGTCATATTAAATCCCAAATATTGACAACAAACGAAAGGATGTGCTTTATCCAAGGGCGACTCATTGTTCTTCCATAAAAAGAAAATAAATTTCCCGTCCTCCTTTTGGGGTATATTTGATTTTTTTTGTCTTTTTCAATATTTTTGAAGAGCTTGAAAAATAATAAAATAATGCTACGTTACAAAGGAGGAATGAGTGTCACAATAATACTAGTTCCAAGTGCAAGGAACACACTAATGATCATAGCAAGGAGACATGTGCAGGAAAATGACACTTGGGGAAAATTCCTCCATGGGTCAAGGTGTCAGGTCGTAGAGGCAAAGTGCTACAAGGCTTGCACATAAGGCATGATTCAAAGGTTTAGTTGAGAGCAACATGGAGCTGACATAATGCCTAAGATGCAAAGATGCAACTGTTATTAGCAAGACACGATGAAACCCCCTCCAATGTATTTTTCACGAGGCCAAAGAAGGTAAGCTCGGTGGTTTTTTCACATTTAGAGAGTCTGGAAAAACGTAAAAGAAGACTCCACTGGGGTACCTTTTTCGAAGGTAGTCTAGTCATCTCGAAAAATGGATAAAATAGCACCGAAAATACATCTATTTGAAACCATTTTAATGAGTGTGACAAAGACAAGATCATTCGACAATCTTTTTAATTTTAAGGAGTCTGAAAATAGCTTAGCTATGGACTCACAGTTTTTTTCTAGATTTAGTCTCCTTAGCCTGAAAAAGTATAAAATATACTTAGGAGAACTCTCCTAGCGAGACGTATCTCCCAAGATGTACCTTTTTCCTCCTTAATCTATAGGCCGAAAAAATGGGTAAACTCATGCTAGTAGATGTTTTTTTGAACCAATTTAACGAGTGTGAATGAACAAGGTCACTCAACGATATTTTCAATTTTAAGGAGTCTGAAAAGAGCTTAACTATGGACTTTGTAGGGGATGTTATTTTGGACCAGTTTAGCAAGTGTGAAGGAACAAGGTCACTCGACAATCTTTTCAATTTTAGGGAGCCTGAAAAGAGATTAACTATGGACTCCGTGGGGGTTCCTTTTTTGTAACTTTAGTCCCTCAGGCCCGAAAAAAGGGTTAAAATTATACCTGAGAATACTCTTCTAGTGAACCAGAGTTCCTAGAGTATACCTTTGTTCGTACAATTGACCATATGGACTAAAAAAGGGGTAAAATACCACCGAACAGACGTGCCTTCAACTTTTATTTTGGTGAGCGTGAAGGACAACAAGATCAGTCGGCAATCTTTTCATGTTTAGAGAGTCTGAAAAGGGCTTAAAGAAGACTCGTTTTCTAGGAGTCCCGAGGGTGAGGCCAAGAGTGATGACATATCATACGTATGAGGCTCAATCTCGTAATAAGGACAGGACTAACAAGGACTCCTGAGCCTATTTTCATTAACGACGGCATGGACACCAAAATGAAACCAGTATCTACCTAGGGCATCCATGTGGAGGTAGGATCTACCACTAAATTACGACACTTCTAAAGAAACAATGATGGTTCCATGTCGCAATTCGGTGGGATCGATCCTATGGAAAAGCGGAAAAGACAATGAGATGCGAGAAATATACATATGTACAAGAAGTCACCCAAGGCGACCCACCTACGAGTAGTAATTATTGAGGTAGAGCCCATTTCTAGGCTTCGCTAAAGCGTTTCCCTCAAAGTAAATGAGACGATAAGCGCCCTTCTTTAATACCTCCTTCACGATGAAAGGTCTGAACCACATGGGTT
The DNA here is from genome assembly GCA_032191745.1 of Picea mariana. Taxonomy (NCBI): domain Eukaryota; kingdom Viridiplantae; phylum Streptophyta; class Pinopsida; order Pinales; family Pinaceae; genus Picea; species Picea mariana. Next base: position 40,377 of record JASDQU010754978.1, on the reverse strand, counting down.
TGAACTTTCCTACCCCCAGGGGATCCTTATCTTGGTCGTAGACCAGGACAAGGTCACCTTCAAAGAAAATCTGAGGACGAACGAATCGATCATATTGAAACTTGACTCTTTGCTTGTGAGCCTCGTTAGCCAAGGATGCATCACATCATTTCTCATCGAGCTGCTCGAGATATAATAAGTGTTCCTCAAGCGGTGAAGTGTCTAGTAATAAATTTACTGCCAACTTTAGAGATGGGATCTGACACTCTATAGGCAAGACTGATTCTAACCCGTAAACGAGTTGAAAAGGTGAGAAATCGGTGACAATCTTTACTGACGTTCGGTAGGCCCACAACGTTGAGTACAACCTCAAATGCCAACTTGACTTGGCAGAATTGATTGTTCATTGTAGAATAGTATTGAGGGACTTATTCAAAGCCTCCGCTTGACCATTCACTTGTGGGTAGTAAGGTGATGAATGCTCTTGCCTCAACCCAGGCTTTGACATTAACTCAAACATCATTTTTAATGAAAGTGATTTCCATGGTCAGTGACAATCTCCTTCGGGATGCCGAACCTTTCTATTATCTGATTGAAAATAAAGAGAGTTGTTGTCTCACCATCATTATTGAACGTTGGAAAAACTTTGACCCACTTTGTGAAGTCGTCTACTGCTACGATGATATATTGATGCCCCCTGGCTGAGGTTGGGTGGCATGTAGTGAAATAAATCCCCCACTTGGTGAAGGGACCAACTGTAATGATGGGAAACATGGGAGCAGGGTGTGCCCTCATCTTCTGAGAGAAGATCTGACGTGGGTGGCACTTCTTGACCCATTAAATGCAACCCTTGATTAATGTCGACCAAAATTAACTGGCTCATAGAATATTTTGGGCTGCTGCCAACCCATACAAATGACCACCACATGCTCCAATGTGGTAGTCGTTAAGGATGAGTTCCACTTCTTCATCAGTGATGCATTGACGAAGGATGCAATATACACCTCGACGATACAAAGTGTCATTGAGTATGAGATAGCTTTTTTCCTAATGGCATATTCGTCGACGCTTATCACGAGAAGCAAAGGTGAGGCACTTAAAAGTCCAGAGATAGACTAGTATATCTCCATACCAGGGGTCCAAATACAAAATCAGAAAAAGACCTCCTTTAATCGGTGATTCTTCGGGCATAACATCACCTGACTCGATCGGAAGTTCCAAGATAATTTCCACAAATACCAATGACTTTTTGGATTTCATGGAAACAAAATTGAAGTCAAATTCCTAGAGGATAATGATCCATCTACTGATTTTTTCATCGATGATGCGTCGTGTCAACACGTATTGAAACAGATTCACAACGGCAACGATGGTGGTCTTACTAAGAAGAATATAATGACAGAATCACTGGAAAGCATGCAATGCTACCAACACTAACTTCTTAAAATGAGAGTAGTTGAGTTCTGGTCCAACTAGGCCTCGGCTCAAGTAATAAATCACATGATCTTCAAGTAGATTGTCCTCTTGAACCAAGAACATATCGATGGTCGACTCTGTAGCGGCCAAATACAATAAGAAATATTTATTATAATTGGGAGGCCGGAGCAGAGGGGTAGACGTGAGGGTACATTTCAAATCTTCGAAAGAGCGTTGAGTGGCTTCCTCCCAAAAGAAAGGCACTCCCTTATTCAGTAAACGCATGAACCCTTTAGTGATTTCAGCATAGTTTGGGATAAAATGCCGAAGAAAGTTTGCTTTACCCTGTAAGCTTTGAAGCTGAGGGACTGTGCATGGGGACGCAACTGAACTATTGCCTCAACCTTCAGAGGATCAAACATGATCCCTGTTATCAAAACTATGAAACCTAGCAGACAATCCGACGTCATGCATAAACTACACTTGTTTGGATTCAAGAGAATGTGATAGTAGCGACATCACCCAAAGATTAGTCGGAGGTACATAGGATGATCAACTCTCTTACGATATCATGACGCCAAATCATCAAGATAAGCCTCGACTATATGTCTAAGGTCGTGGAAAGAAAAATACATGGCCCGTTGAAAAGTGGCTCCAACCTTCTTTAGGCCAAAAGGTATCTTCCGATAAGAAAATGTACCTGATGGACAGATAAAAGATGTTTTGTGCTGGTCTTCGGGCTTAATATGCATTTCGTTGTATCCTGAAAAACCATCCATGAAAGAAAATACCTCACATCCTGCACACTCATCGACAATCTGGTCATTGAACGGGGTGGGGAAATTATCCTTTGGACATGCCTTGTTCAAATAATGAAATTCCATACATAAGTGAATCATTCCCTACTTTTTGTTGACTGGAACAGGATTTGACACCCATTGAGTCAACTGAACAGGGTAGATGAAACTGACTTTGAGCAGTTTCTCTACTTCAGCCTTAATAACTGTTGCTTTTCAAGGATTCATAGGATGAATTTTTTGTCATACGGACTTGGCGTTAGGAAAAGTTGTTATTTCATGTTCGACGATTCTTGGATCGATGCCTGGCATTTCCTCGTAAGACCAGGCAAAAAAGTCGTAGACTTCCTTCAATAAATCTGTGTAGATTCGACTCTCCTTGAGGGAGCAGTCTTCTTCGACGAAGATATTCTCCACGACGCCAGGGGTTCTGGAGATGTCGATAGGTATCGTTTCAGTGATAGTTTCCATGTTACCCTTAGCATAAACTACATGTGTAGCCAGAGGATTAACAAAACACGACCTATCTCCAGTCATAGTCAACACAAATTCTCCTGCCTCTATTCTTCTCAACTTTGGGAGGAAATATGATTGGTGATGGATATCATCCCAGGGTCTGTCCGGACCATTCAATGCCTCTATAATCACCTCGTCAGACTGAAAGACCATGTCTAAAGAATCGGTAGTGGCGAGGGAACCTTAAGCCCAAATAGGCTCTAGAAATGGATCTAACTCATGTGTGGGTGTCGGATTGAGGTCTTTCAAAGCTTGCTGGACAATACTGTACCCAAATTATGCTGCGGACAAGGGCATGGACATGCCATGATGCCCTGGCCCTTCCATCGAATCCGATGGGGAAGAAAGAGTCCACGGATCATTAATGTAAGTCATTTGAAATGACGACACTTGAAAGATTTCAGCCTTAGGTTGGTTGGGGACAACTATTATCATATTGACATCGTGAGAAGGAGGTAGGTAATCGAAAGTACCCATGAGAGGTGGGTACAAACCAACCCCCATGTTGACAACGTTAGGCTGAGGGCTATCAATCATCGATATTGTGGATGCCCCCGATGAAGGGTCAGGTCTAGAGAAGGACAATTGATCAATAGTTATGATTCTTCCCTCATGTGGAATCAATAAGAGATGAAAAACTATGGAAACCACTACATGCATTGCATTAGTCTAACTCCTTCCTAACAACAGGTTGTAGTCGATAGGCGCATCAACCACTTCAACTTCAACACACACGGTTTTCCCTCCTAACTACACGAGGAAAGAAGGGATGATTCCATGTGGTCTGAAAGAATGACTGTCAAAAGCAGTAATCAGAGTAGGTGATGGATAAAAAATGGGTTGGCCAATGGCCTTACAACACGTCAACGACATCACGCATGTCGAAGCACCTTCATCAACCATCGTGCGAAAAATTTTCTGGGTAAAATATTTTGTGGGGTGAGCCACTACTATCTGAAATGCAACATCGTATGAGAGACGAGGTTTCAAGTCAGTCATATCAAGCATGATCATTCATGGATTACAAGTCTTAGCGAATCGTAAGACAACTAGCAGAGCTTTTCTCTATGAAGGGAAGCTCTGGAGGACCTCCAAAGAAGACATCGCGCAAGGGGTTTGTGAAAAATCATCCACCACAGAGTAGTTTTGGGCAGTCCTTGTGTTTGGATTATGAGAAGCTTTATTAAACGCCCCTTTTGGGATGCATGTCATTGTTTCTCCCATCGTCTTCTCATTTTGGAGAGGAACTGACAAGTTTTCATCTTCTTTACCATTTTCAGCAGTGTTTAGCATTCTATAATCATGTTCCCTAGTTTCTATGTGAGTGTCACCTTTCAACATATAAACGTTCATGGCCGAGGGGTTACTAGAAGATGGAGGGGGTCCCTGACTACCCCCATCCACGCTCGAAGAGGCTTGAGTCAAATTTTTCCCATGTGTAAATGGGTTCATTAACACAATAGGTTACTACTACGCCAATAACTTTTGGGCCTCTGCAAGCTGAGGACACAGGTGAGTCGGATGGTCTTCCATGCAAAGGTTACATGGATACTTCAAATTTATTTTCTCTATGTTTCCATTGCCAACATTGTTAGTGGGTTTCTTATCCGCTTACCCTTCTTATTTCGATGTTTCTTATTTTCGTCAGGCTTTCGGTTGGCCTTCGAGTTCGTCGAATGTACACTGTGTACGTTCGATGTTTGAGTAGGGGGAGAAGCTGAACTAGACGTTTGGCTAGCCACTGTCTACTGTATCGACAATTTTTACAATTGATTTGATAGTTGATCAGTTGGCTTTGCTTGTACTGAACCAATGATACCATTGGCATGTGGTTCAAACTTGTCTGTCCTTGTCAAGGATACACCATGGAGCATCTGGAAAAACTTCATAAAGTAAACCAGACTCAGAGTATATCAATTCAAGATGTTGATCTCTCATTATCACCTCTTCATCGAAAAAACCTCTCAACATTGCGACATCCTTGGATAACTCTGGTACTAAAGACCTAAGGAACTAATCCAGCAGGAAATCCAGTGGAACTAGTACTTTTATCAAACTCTTCCGACGCTGCCATTCTCAGATGTGATCTAAGATATGATCATCCTTTGTTCTCTCAAAATTGGCCAACAATTCAGTACGGGTATTGTATCTTACAAGTAGTTGGAAATGGTTGAGAAAAACCATTTCCAATTTGGTAAAGCAAGAGTATCTTGACCGGTCAAGCTCTATGTACCATTTTGCAACACTCCCAATGAGGGTGCATTGAAATAAACACAATTGTACATAGTTGTCTTGCAAAGAGTTCAACGAGCACCATAGGTGAAAGGTGGTCACATGATTTCTTGGATCTTCATTAGGATTACCTTTGAACTTTGGAATGTCTGAGGGAAACTTCATCGGCATAGGAGGCCAACACAGATCATGACAAATTAGGTCATTTAATAATCTTGACAAGTATGGAAAATGTAATGTCGCCAAAAATGGTAGTTTGGGCTGTTGACTATGTACAGGGAAAAAGGAGCCTGGATTTTGACTGGCACCAGGTTGCCAGGAAAATTTAGGTTTTTGACCAGGGTTATAGTAAAAACCATGGCCTTGGCCAAATTCATATGTTGCGTTTGTTGGGAGCTCGTCGGCTGAGTCCTGTAGTTGGACGTTGACGGATGGGAAGGGATTGCTCCCTGCGTTGTGTTCAAAAGGTTCTGGAAAGGGTTTCCCCATGCCGATCCAACAGGAATAGGTACTAAGCCTTTCCTAGGGTTCCATTTACCATGGAAATGGTTTCCCCCGGTTAGCATCCCCGATGAGGAAACTAATCCCTGCCACGGATTCCAGAGTCCTTTTGAGGAGGAGACTCCTATGTTTTCCCCCTGTGTAGGAATAGTACCCTACATAGGATTTTGTGGTCCAAAATGTAATATGCCAGTTATAAAAAGTTTTCATAATATAAATAAAATGCTAGAAATGGGAGATAAACAAAAATATAACCAGAACAATCACCACAATAACACTGAAATGATATCAAAATAACACCAAAAAGAGCACTTTGATTCTGAGAGCAATGCTCACGGGCCTCTTCATGGGGGAAACCTCCAGTCGAGAAGAGCTCTATTATAATAATATCCAAGACAGGGTTCTCATACCCTCGACTCCTATTTATACTAAATATGTCTATCAATAGAACAATCTAGAGGAAGATCCTTCTAGAGGTGAAAGCTTCCATTAGGTCTTCTTACATTCGGCTTATTCTACTTTATTGCAAGGCCTTATTAATATTGACCTTTATTACATCAAAATACATTGTTATACCTATGTGAGGGGTTATGTCTTGTTGAGCACTCAACACACCCTAAAAATTCTATGAACATTTTATTTTTTGGGTACCACTCAATCTTCTTCATCAACTGTCTACACGAATCGGCGACAAAGAGTTTCCCCAGACCTCACCGAATTTATAGAAAAATAGAGTGAAATAGAGCATGCCAATAAGACACTCATGGCCCATGACATGGTGATTAAAGACACGAAGCACCATAGTTGTTCGGTAGATGCAATCCAAATCATGTAAATGCCGCCAAACAGAGTTACAGGTAACGTCCTGTATGATCCTCCCGACCTTGCTCTAGACCTCCATTATTCGACTAATGATGTTTTACACGCTTGATAATATGGATTCTGGAAGCATTTAACATATATCCTTTTATGGTTTCCGACCCTTTGGGAAGTATACATGTGCATGCTCACCTTCGACGTCTCTTTTGGGCACCAAAGGTCGAATAATTAATATCACTATTTAAAACGTTCATGATGTTGTACTTGATTTTCCACCCCATGATGCGTTGACATAATTCCTTTTAAACAAAGGAGAGACGGCTTTGGACAGGTCATCACAAGTCATTTGAAGGAGAGACTGAGATCAAGTAAGTATTAAATTACTAAAACTAGCGAGCTACATAGGTACGTATTAGTCTTTTCAATTTATTTACGTCTTATCACAAATTTCTTTGAAATCTCTACACTCCACCGTATTAATTGCAGGAAATAAACCTCCTCGATTACCGAACAAATTTCATCCTATGATTTTGTTTAGGGATTCGAAAAGAACACCGAAGCTAAATCATTGGTGCAATAAAGGATTTTGGGCTCTCCGAGTGCGACGTCCCCGAACATTTATTGACTCAAGTAATGTGTTCACGACACACGTTGAACGAGACTTGATGTGGGTTGAAGGATGTGCGAAGATAGCCGATACGAAGCTAGGATGAGTACAACTGTTCATGAAATACCCAATCAAAGATCAGACTATGTTGTAACTACTAAAATCTATCTTGGTGAAGTTCTGAATGCATGCAGTCGATATTAGAGGAGTATACGTAGCCCTAATGGAACAACACATAGTCCCATGGGCTCAAACCTATGAAGATCTATTGGCCTGAGTATGAAAGAAGTCACCCATTTCAAGAAATATCCTGGATGGAATGTCAAAGAAACTGTTGGATGACCACGCGACGTGGCGATTTTTATTTGGTATGAACTGTATTTAGCCGTTAATTTTGGTTGAATTTTAGATTATAAATAGAAACATCGACCGATTAGTCAAAGGTCGATGGTTGTTGTAAGAACTATTTCTTTTTGGTTTGTTGATAATTATTTTGAGACTGCTATGAATTGAGAAGTCCTTCTGGACCAAAGACAAGCTATTTTCATCAGATGTATGTGATTGGAGTTGGAGAAGAATTACTTCCTATCATGTTCCAAGAATGATGCAGTAAATGAGTAAGAGAAATCGATTATGTTGTCAAGTTATCTGGTGCAATGTTTTGATGTTCTTTTCTTTAATGATGAAGATAAATTGTTGTGTTCTTATGTAATGAATGTTATGGTAGATGAATTATTTTGCTTTCCATGATCTTGGTTACATATGTGTTTTTCTTTCTATTAGTTAGATTCTCAGGTAGTAATTGGATGTTCATTTGGTTAATGTATTATTACTAGGCCCTTTGGTATAGAATTAATGTCTGCATGTTTGAGCAACGGGTTATCCCAAGCTCAACCTCTTCCTAGTAGTTGAAATTCAATCATGTTACTTGTCAAGTTGTCTTATGCTAGCTTGAATCTCTCAAACCAACCCCACTGAAGAGGAAATCTAGAAAAGAACGGTCCTACCTGAAGGGAGAACCTTCACAAGAAAACACAAAGCCCAACGATAAATTGGTCGGATAGCAAGATCTGGAGAACCATTCCATCTCAAATGCTGCAGAGTCTAATTGGGCCTTGGTGGTAGTTTTGGTTCCCACTGTTGAATCAAATGGATTTAAGAACCATCAATAGAATTGGAACTAGAAGGAGGGCTTCATAATGAATGGCTAAATATATAACTTATATAAATTTTCGAATAGCCTACAGATTTGTAACAGTCAACATGAATGACTAGTCATCCAATAGATATCCCACGCTTACTGAGTACTCTCGAAGTGGGTAACTCACCCAAGTCTGAGGAAGAACCTCTTCACCCTGAAATACCCTATGCCCTCCCTCACGAGGAAGTGAATCAATTTAGGAGAATTACCAGATCCTACACCTGACAAATCAATGCATTTTCCTTAACTCCCATCCTCCCTCAGGGAATAAAACAAAGCAGACTGGTGGTTATCACTCCCAATGAAGTTTTTGTACACTCCATCGAATACTTAATAGATTTGGTGATCACTGAAATCCAAGAACCTCTTGATCTCATACCTGAGACACCAACCGACGACATCCCCGAGCCTGATGACGTTTCAGAAGAAGAAGAGCTTGACTCCGAGTCCAAAGATATAGAAGGGAACAACGGTCATGAGGAGGAAAGAGAAGTTCCACTTCAATACAACCAGCCTTGGTTGGTTGAAGACGTTGTGGCCATCCCTGGACGAGTACACAATCTTTCTCGACACCTGGAAAATCTGCTCCCCAAGTACAACCCTCAAACTTCAAGCTTGCCTGAAGATAATATCAAGAAATTCATACTTGTGATCAGACTTATGAACATTCAACATGAAGATGTCGTATGTAGACTTTTCCCCTACACATTTGAAAACTCTGCTTCCACGTGGTATTTTAATTTGCTGGTAGGATCTATAACTAGCTGGACTAAATTCCAAAAGGATTTTCTAGACAAATTTGCGGAAGAAACTACTACAAAAGACTTGATGGCTTAGTTGTTCGCAACCACCATGACGCAAAAAGAAAGGGTCAAGGATTTCAATAAAATGTTCATGACCATCTTAAACAAGTTCCAGCTCATGGCAAAACCCACTCAAGAATTGCAGATTGAGGTTTAGGCCAATGTGCTTCTGGCTTCTATTTCCATGTTCATTAAAAGAGTTGCCAAGCAAACCCTCACAGAGAATTTCGAAGAGGCCAAGATGATAGAATTTCAAGTGAAAGGATGTAAATAAGGCCAAGCCTCTCTAGTAAGAAAATAAATTCAATCCCCACCTAGGAGAGGACTCCTTTTGAATAGACCATCTGGGAAACCGACTGAACAAACTCCCGATAAAGTAATAGAGATATAGAATATCTGCAATGCATGGTAAAGAAACTATCAAATGAGATTATAGACATGAAAAGAAGCACGGGGGAAGGAAACCAAGGCCAAAGACCCTATAAGCATTTCTTTAAAAGAAACCAACCTTTCAAAGAAATTAGGCCTCCCCCAGCCAACCTAAACATTGACCTAGGGAATGTTTCCTCTGATTCTTTCTGCACTTATCACCAGGAGAACCAATCTGAAAGAGAATTCCCTCAATGGGTCCACGCCATGAATTTAATGGCCAATCATTTTCTAGACGAATTCTCACTGATCGAACTGTCAAGTAGTTCGACCATGAATATTGTGGATAAAGAAGAAGCTGACCCACCATGAGACACAACCATGTTGATATGGGATCCCATGGTCGCGTCTTCGGATGATTTGTTTGAGTCTCGAGAACAACCCACAGAAGTTTTGGTAGCACAGATGCGTAGTAGAGGTCAACCCGGCTCAAAAAATACCGACGTCGCCCAGGCCCCACAAAGTAAGTTAACTCCCGATCGTCCGAATAATACCTTTCTCTCTCGGCAAAAAACCCATAAGCATCCATACCAAGGAATTTACCAAGATGGATTACAATGTAGTCAAATATTTGAAAAATATGAAGGCTAATATATCAATTATGTATATATTTAAGATTCCTCAGCAGAAAGACTTTTTGTTGCAATCTTTGAGTTCGGTAGAAGACTCGACTACATGCAACGACCATAAGAAAGATCTGTCCTCGATAGATTTGGCAAGAAATCCAACCATAAATACCTACTCATAAGGTAGGAAGGAGATGCCTTTTGTACCTCCTTTCCTTTTAACATTAGAAGTTTTTAACAGGAATGTTCACAATTGCTTGGTAGATTCTGGGGCATCCTCTAATGTAATGCCCTTGGCCATTTGTAATAAAATGGGTGTTGTCCCTCTCAAAAGTGATAAGAATGTCATACAACTGGACATAACCCAAGTCAAAGTTATGGGAGAACTCAAAGATGTACTTATCAGGATGGAGACACATCCTATTGTTGAAAGGTCAACAAGAAACATGTGTCTAATTTAATTTTCCCTTAAATAAATTAGACAATAAATATTAATCTATTATTTCATTCATAACTGAGTGATTTGGATTTGTAACAGAACTATAAGTGTATTTAAGTGAGTTAAGATCAATGATACTAGTTGTAACTAAACATGCACTAGTGAGAGTTCAGTAAATCAGTGAACTCACATGCAATTGAAGATTCACCACAGTTAACTACATGCATGTCAGATCCAGTGGAGACCCAGTTGAGATAACGGGTGAAAGGGACAATTTGGCTATCATTTGTGATTTGATCACACATGCAGTGGATATGCTTATGAGCATGTGCAAACTAGGAAATTTGTAATTCAGTTGTGAGAATTCTAATTGCAAGGATTTGTGCAGAGGAGGCAAGTTGTCTGGACACAGGAATTGGCACATGTGTTTGTTGATTTGTGTATGACAGTGTGAGATGATTGTATTGTACTGAGAGCTCTTGGATTAGAGTTCTGTATGAGATTGTTTCATGATTCATGATATACATAATATATGATAGTGGGGTTTTTAGCTTTACGCTTTCCCGGTAAAAACTTATGTGTTATGTGTTCTTGATATTTCACTTTTGTGATTGTGGTTGTGATCGTGGTTTAATTTTTCACAAGAATAATAGTAGAAGCGATTATGTATTTAACAGTGGCGTATAATTGTTAGATTAAGAGAATCATAGGAAATACTTAATTTGTATTAAAAATTTCTACATGGTATCAGAGCCATGGAGATACGGAAGTGAGGTGCGAACATAATTTTATTTTCGTAGGTCCCATCTCTAGCAGGGTGCAAACTTTAGTACTATAGACTATGCACAGTTCTCAAAGTAGAAATTCTTGCACCCTACTCAAAGGAGAGGTGCAAACTTCCCTGTGCATTCTCGCGGGCTGCTCAAGGGAGAGGTGCGAACTTCCCTCACCCCACAGTGAAGTACAGTGAGAACTTCCCCAGAAGGTTTGCAGGCTATACACTAGCATGGTGCAAACTTGCTCAGAGAGTTCACAAGCTAGACAACAGTAGGGTGCAAACTTCCCTCAGGTTGCTCTTAGGTGGGGTGCAAACTTCCGAGGGCAAAATAAATTGCAGCAGTTGAGTTTTGGTGGTTGGATAACATTTGAATTTGTAGGATTTTCTTGGTGTGACAGTTGATTCAAGATCGAAATGTCTTTCAATGGCTTGAGGTTGGTGTTACCGTCAGAAGTCACCCCTGGATTGCTTTCAGGAGCAGAGCCCAACGCCCATCAGTTTTATGTCACGATTTGTTTAATGAGGTGATCGATTGGTACAGACTTGAGAAGGTATAGCTTTAATGCAAGAGGCTGGACCTGATATGTAGACAAAAAGGGAGGTCTTGATCCAACTTCCGTCAGTAAATAGATTAAAGGTTGGTAGATGGAAGACTTGTGAGAAGGGTGAGCAAGACTGCCTCGGGCGACAGGCCTTCGGAAGCTTGGGGATGAAAAAATTAAGAGCCAAGATCCTCTTGGTCTAGATCTTCAAAGAGATGAGGAGTGACTTGATTGTACCCTCCAATTCCAATTCGTTCAGCATTAAGAAAATCACAGGAACCGATTAGAAACAATGTAACTGTTATAGTGATCCAACCTACATCATCCTATAAGAGTTACAGCTCGACTGGATCCTCCAATTCCGAGTTGTTCTAACATAGTAAACAAAGAGATGGAAAATAAGTTGACATCCATAAAGTAGGAAGTCTCAAATGCCATATACATTAACCAGAGCGACTAGCGCTTCATCAAAACTTTACAATCGGGAGCTTTGCTCAACCATCGATGCTTGCCAAAATGCAAAAACTGAGTACAAATACTTAGGCAGATTTTCCCAACAGAGTTGTGCTCGCCTTCCAAGGTGTAGCGTTTCTTCAATCAATCTTCAGGTGGAAGTCCTTCGTCAGATGTCTCCTTAACTTCGCATGTCCTTTACAGGGGAGGTAGCTGAAGCATTAAAGGCCAAAATGGCATGTTCAGACTTCTCTGTCTCTTCGAGGACTTCGGAATGGCTTCTTTGGAAAAATCAGTACACAAGACCCCTTTGAGCAGACTGCTTACCAGACCATCCATACCTCACACTTAACGAATGAAAGGAGGTTTCAACCACCCGTTCTTGCCTTCATTTACTCCAAGAAAGAAACAGTATTGAGATTGGATCTGATGGTGCCTGGAGACCGCGATGATTCCCTCTGTAACTGAATTCAGCGCCTTTTGCCTTATTTACACAACTCCTTTCTCTCCCCAAGTGACCACGGGCTGTGACCATGTGCTTAGTCCCAAGGTGTTTTCGGCGTTTGCGAATGGGAAGGAGCTAATCCCTGCTTCCTAAAATCGCGATGAGAGAAACGTCGAGACGACTCAATCTGGTGCCATGCGTCTCTCTGAGATCTGACGGTCCTGAAACTCACTCGATGATATTGTGGGCCCGAGTCATGGATGCTCCCGGCATCTCGCGCATCGGGGATATGACGGAGCTACTCCTTGCGGCTTGGGGTCACGATGGACGAGACGCCGAGATGGCTCAATCGACCGCCACGCATCCTTTGGATGGACGGCTGCTATTCTTCCCTGCATATAATATGGGCATGATCTGTTTGCGCTAATCCTGGCGCAACTCTGCTATCCATGATTTTTCGCCAACCGTTGATCTGCTCCTTTGGATGAATCTTGACCGCTGAAATCAGACTGCCTGCTCGCTTGATTTAAACCCAAAAATGGATTTCTTTTGTGAGTTGTGCTCGGCGCTCGTCGCGCCACTTGCATACCTGATCACTCTTGTGCTTTGGACGAGAAATGTTACTAACATTAGGCTCCATGGGGGATAGAGTCGTCCCTGTGATGCTCTAAGGACTCATTTTGCAGTTCCAGTGCCTTGCTATTGGGCTATGGAGTCGTTTACTAAGCCGAAACAATAAAAGTTAAAAAAAAGAATGGAAAGGACAATATTTACGAAACACAGGAGCCACCGAAGGCTCAAAAAAAACATTTTTTAAGAAAATGCCCATTTACTGGGCTTCTAAAAACCTCTTCGCCTTCCAAATCTTGCAATCTGTGCATGTTATTTGAGAAAACCTTAGAGATTTTGAAAGGTCTGATCCACGGGGCTTCAAATTTTCCGTGTTTGCCCTTGTCCTGCTTAGGAGCATCCCATTTTAGTACCAGGTCTCCTATCTGGAACTCCTCCTTCTTGGTATTTTTATCAAAAACTCGCTTGATCGCCTACTGATGGTGCTGAATTCTAATCATTGCCTGCTCCCTGGCCTACTGGACTTCTACCAGTTCATGAATCCTTCTGACCATGTCACTGGGCTCTTCTTGATAATCTTGGAAGAATTTCGCTACGGGAATGGCCCGCTGAGAAGGGAAGACAGCTTCTGATTTGTACACTAACTGGAAAGGGGAGATGCCTATAGATCTCTTTGTAGTCACCCGATCGACCCATAGAGCGAATTTCAGCTTTGAATTCCAAGCCCTTTTGTTTTCCTCCAATAATCTTTTGATGATCCTTATGAGGCTTTTGTTGGATGATTCTGCCAAACCATTTCCCTGGGGGTAGTACAGAGTGGAGTGAATAAGCTTGATTCCAAATTCCTAACAGAACTTGACCAACGGTTCGGCCTTAAATGAGGTCGCATTATTTGTAACAATCTTTCTTGGGCAACCGAACCTTGTGATGAGGTCTTCCAGGAATCCAATAATTACCTTGTGGGAAGCACTCTTGGTGGGCATAGCTTCAATCCACTTGGTAAAGAAGTCTGTGGTAGTCAGGATCCATCTATGCTGCCCGCTGGAAGTAGGGTGAATTTCTTCAATAAAATCTAGGCCCCATTGCTAGAAAGGTCCCGAAACAACTACAGGTTGTAAAGGTAGAGACTTGAGCTATTGTTTTCTTGCAAATATTTCACATTGGATACAATCTCTAACTCCTCTGTGGACATCAGTGAACAAGGTGGGCCAGTAGTACCCAGCTCTGAGAATTTTGTGGGCTGTCGCCTTCCAAAAATGGTGCCCCCCACATAGGCCGCTATGAAATTCAAACATGGTCCTATCGGCCTCTTGTGGATCCATGCATTTTAAAAGTACCGTCGGGGGGTCTTTCCAATATAAAATTTGATCGATAAGGCAGTATCTAACTGCCTTGAGCTTCAGGGCTCTTACTTTATTTCTTTGCAGGCCGTCTGGAGGCCGCAACTCTTGCAGAAAATATATGACATCCTTATACCAAGGACATCGAGCCAATGGGGGATCCCTTTGTGGGTCCATGTTAGATGGCCAAACCTGCTGAATTCCTGAGCATTTGTTGATTAAACTTATCCCCAAAGCTTGGCAATTGGCCTCAGCCAATAGCTTGGCTAGACCCTGACCCTTGATCAATTTGGTAGGCTTTATTTCCAGGTCAAATTCCAAAATTTTGGTGATCCACTTACTCCTCCTTCTGTCTATGTCAGGTTGAATAAGAATGTCTTTAATGGAAGTTTAGGGGACATAAGCGATGATTTTTGACTGTAGGAAATAGACTCTGAATGCCTTGAGAGCCTTTACCAGGGCATAGGCCTGCTTTTCCATAGCGTCATACCCAACTTTGGCATCCCTCAATGCTCGGCTGAAGTAAGCGATAGGCTGCTCAAGTCCGCCCCTGTTTGTCTGTAACAAAACAACATCCACCATGTTAGGTGAGGTGAAGGAGAAAATAAGGAAATCCTTTGAGTAGTCGGGGATAATAAGCACAGGGGCTTCTGTCAGGGCCTTCATTATTTTCTCAAAGGAATGTCGTGATTCAGAAGTCCACCTCACTTCATTTCCTTTCCTTAACATGGCTGTTATAAGTTTTACCTCCTCAGCAAAGTTAGGCACAAACCTCCTCAGAAAATTAATCTTGCCAAGGAAAGATTGGACCTCCTTCTTGGACCTTGGGACTGCTAAGGATTGTATTGCCTCAACTCTGCTAGGGTCAATCCTGACTCCTTCCGCTGATACTATGTGGCCTAGTAATTTTCCCTCTTGCATGGCAAATAGAGATTTCTTGGGGTTTAATGAAATGCCAAAACTCCCGCATTTCAGGAAAACCTTCCTTAGATGACAACAGTGTTCTTTATCAGAATTTGAAAACACTGTGATTTCATCCAGATAGACAACCACAAATTTATCCTTTTCCCTGACGAAAGCTATGTCCATGGCATGCTGGAACGTTGCCCCTGCATTCATTAATCCAAACGGAATCTTGGCATACATGAATGTGCCCCATGGAGTGGTAAATGTCATCTTTTCCCTGTCCTCAGGTAGAACAGATACTTGATTGTAGCCAGAGAAACCATCAATCATGGGCATCCTGGAAGCTCCTGTTACCCTTTGCAGTATATGCTCCATCTTTGGTAAGGGGTAGTTATCCTTTCGTGAGCTCCTGTTCATGTTCCTGAAGTCTACACAGAGTCGGATCTCTCCATTCTTTTTCCTTACTGGCACCAAGTTGGCTACCCACTCTGAATATCTTAGTGGTACAATAATTTGAGCATGAAGCAACTTTTTCACTTCCCTCTCCATGATGGGCGACAACATAGGATTGATCTGTCTCAGCTTCTGCCTGAATGGCTTTGCCTCTTCCTTCAATGAGATTTTATGCTCGATGACAGAGGTGTCATAGGTTTTGAGGTCTTCGTAGGTCCAGGTGGAAACATCGACAAATTCCCTCATGAGTCCAACGTATTCGGGCCTCTGCTCCTTTGTCATACTTCTTGACAATTTGACAAACTTGGGCTCACTTTCGGTGCCGATGTCGCACTGAACAGTACCAACGTCATCCTCTGAGATTTCCCCTTTAATCGATACATCGTTTCTATCAAAAATCCTTTCCAAAGGAACCAGTCCCCTTGGAATGTGGTTGTTGGGGAGCTGCACAATGTCATTCTTTGCTATTTTGCTCAGCAACTTACTCCCATCAAGCCCTTCCTCAGAGACAGAATCTTGGTCGATGTGCATTTCTGAAAATTCTTCGACAGTCTCTAAGAATTTCTTGATCTCGAGATCATCCTCCAATACCTTCCAATGTTTGATGTTGTCAGGTATGGAGGGATTGTATTTAAATTCCACATCATATTTGAATTTGGGCAGTAGGGGTACTTTGAAATTGCCTGCTGATGTAGCTAAGAAATCTGCCACTGTGTTCTTCTCTCTTGGGATGAAATAAATGTTGAATGCCAAGAAGAAACTGTCAACTAAGTCGCACACCTCATTTCTATATCTTTTGAGTCGAGGATGCTTAGCTTGATAATCATTTTTGATCTGTTGGACCACCAACTCTGCATCAACGAACATTGCTACCTCCTGAATTCCCATTTCCCTCGCAGCTCTTAATCCCAGAACAAGAGCTTCATACGCTTCCACATTGTTGGTAGCTTCAAATTATAGTTTGTACAATAGAGATATGGTTTCCTGAGCTGGTGATACAAAAAATACCCCAGCACCAGCACCTTCCCTAGAAGAGGCTCCATCAAAGAACATT